>JAAEAF010001557.1:0-182764 GCA_011037195.1 Triatoma infestans | reverse complement strand
CATAAGACATAATTTATTGTTTTTTGAGATTTACATATCTCCTAACAAGGAGTTGGTGGTAAGTACAAACAATAATTAAACAAAATCAAAATAAAGAACTATTGGGCAAGAAAGTAAATACAACAACAAAAACAAATACAAATGCATGTTATATTGAAAATAAATTTAAGTTACCAATAAATAAACTAAAGTTACAATATTTCTTGGATAGTTAAGGCAGATTAAAGTACAGTTTTGTTTAAAATAGTAAACTAAATTCATAACTCTATTCGTTTAATATGGACGATCTAAGCTTTAAAGCGGATATTGTATAATAATATAAATTATTCAAATGCTCCAGATTAGAAATACATAAAATATTGTCCATATAACTTGTTCTGACCGTATTCTATTAATATAATTATTTAAATACTTTATACGGTAACAATTTGTATATTGGGCAGTCTAATAAAAAACTGAATTAAATTTTCCGGTTTTCGCGCATTTACAAATTGTACAATTTTCCATAGTTTCAAACTTGTATATATTTCCTTCTCCTTTCTCACTGGGCCTCTAAACCCCGCTTTCGGGCCGCGATTCTTGGCTCCTCTAGGGCCAATGAACCGCCCAGTTATCACGGTTTTGATGCCGCCACCATCCAGTTGCGGACACCAAGGAACCGACATGCTTTGCATCTCCGCCCCTGGCATCACTCCCCCTCAATCGGGTCTTCCTGACTCTGCGTTACCCCCGTTGTATGGTTTCTCTCAATAACTTGAGAGGCACTTCCTCGTGATGCATTCTTCCTACATGCCTCCACCCAGCGCAGCGCCCCGCTGTGAATGTAGACCCCCATCGACTCCCTTGTACAAAATCCTTAGTTCATCATTCCTTTCTCCGTCTCCATGTCTCCCCATCTAGGATGGCTCCATAGATCCTGCGAAGAATTTTCCTTTCAAATCTAAGAAGGCAAGCTCGTCGTTTCTACTGATGGTCTAGCATTCCGAGGCATATGTTAGAACGGGTCGGATGAAAGTCTTATAAATTCTTATTTTTGTGGACCTGGAGAGTAACCGACTTTTCATATAATCCTGTAGACCAAAGTATGCCTTATTAGCCAGCAATTTTCTTCTATTAATCTCATGAAGTATTTATTATCGTGATTCACTAGATAAATAAAATTTTCCACCCATTCAAAGGTATGATTCTCAAGCTCCACATCATTATCTCGCTGTATTCCAGATGAACGTACACATACTTTATTTTGGCTTGGTTCACTTCAAGTCCAATTTCCTTGGCAGCACTCTCCATGTCCAAATAGGCATCCCTGATCGCATCTCTTGATCGACCAATCAGATCCACGTCGTCCGCATAAGCTAGCAACTGGGTAGTTCTATTTATAATAGTACCATTCGTCTGTTTGTTCGACTTTCTAACGGCTCATTCTAACGTCAGATTAAATAGGATGCAAGCCAGGCCATCTCTTTGCTTTAAGCCTTTATTCGTATTGAACGGATGCGAAAGCTCGTTCTGAGTCCTGACCATACAAACCACCCCAATCATCGTCATTTTAATTAAGCATACTATCTTTGGGGGTACCCTCAACTCCAGAAGGACACGATAAAGAGCATTGCGTTGCAGACTCTCATGGCCGACTTGAAATCGATGAAAAGATAATGAGTATCAGTCTGTACTGTTCTTTCCAGGATTATCCTAAGTGAGTGGATTTGGTCTACTGCCGATCTTCCAGTTCTAAAACCAGCTTGATATCCTCCAATCAGACGTTCCGCGATGGAAAATAGTCTTCTATAAAGAATTCCAGATAGAATTTTATATATTGTAGGCAGTAGCGAAATTTCTCATAGTTGTCACATATTAAGACGTCTCCTTTTTTGTGAATCGGGCATATGACCGTTTTGTTCCATTTTTCTGGCATTACTTCAGTTTGCCATAACCGCAGGCAGAGACCCCGAAGCAGCTTCACCAGCTCGGCACCCCCATATTTGAAAAGTTCAAAGGGGATACATCATATCCAGGGGCTTTATTATTTTTTAGCCTCTGTAATGAATCTTCAATTTCATCCTAATCTGGTGGCTCCAATTCGTCCTCCTCCGAACGTGGCGACATCCCGGTGTCGTGATCAGCATATTCCTCCGCCAAGTTAAGTAGAAGGCTGAAATGAGTCCTCATCGTTCAAGAATTCCTTTCTTATCAGTTATAACTGAACCATCCACTGCCCTACAGGAGATCGTTCTTGGTTTGAATCCTGTTTGGCCTTCATTCACCATCCGGTAAAATTTTCTTACTTCAATACCACTTCTTAATTCCTCTACCGCCTTCAGTTTTTCCTTAGCGCAGCGCTCTTTTCTTCCTCCTGTGAATTTTCTTTTCTTCCTTCCATAGCTTTCTATATTCTCCGACCGATCCTCGAGTATGCCTTTTCTGTACCATCATTTTATATGCCGTATTTTTCTTGTTTGTGGCGTTTGTCTGGTCTTTCTTAAATTCCTAAAATGTCTTAAGGTGCTTTATGTTAAACTCTTTGACATGCTTGCCACAAGTCATTGATATCACTCTCTCCCGATTGATTTTGAAGGTTTTGTTCTACCGCTAATGTGTAACGTTGCTGGATCTCATCATCCTTTAGCTTAGCGATGTTGTATTTTTTTATCACCTGAGTTCTTTGTTCTCTGGTTAGCGAAATTCGAAGCCTTAATCAAGCGATCAAAAGGTAATGGTCCGAGTCAGCATTTGCTTCTCTGTGTGCTCTTACATCTAGCAGATCAGCCAGATTTCTGTAGCTTATAAGTATGTGGTCGATTTGGTTTGTCATTGTGCCATCATTAGAGCGCCAGGTGTTAAATGGATTCTCTTATGTGGAAAAAGTGTCCCACCAATCACTAGATACTTTGAGGCAGAAAAATTTATAAGTCTTTGGCCATTATCATTCGTTTGTGCGTGAGCGCTGTTGGCCAATACTTGGCTCATATATACGTTCTTGACCCACTTGTGCGTTACAATCTCTGATCACCAGCGTTATGTCGCCTCTAGGGTATTCATCAAAGCATTTCTCGAGCTCATATAGAAAATATCTTTCTCCTTCTCCTGGGATATTTCCGTGGGTGCTTGAACGCTTAGTAGACTGTAATTCCTAAATCTGCCTTTGAGTCTAAGGTAACAGATTCTTGGGCCTAAAGTCTATGACCAGTTGTGATTTCTTCTCTATGATGAATCCAGTCCCGAATGTATGTAGGCGGTTATCAGTAGATGGTATGGCATCCCTTCTTGAAACTTCCCTGCCCTATCCACCCGATTTCCTAGATGGCGGTAATGTCCACCGTGTATTTGTCCAATTGTGTAAGGAGTTGTTAAAAGCTCCTGTTCTATACAAAGATAAAATATTCCAAGATCCTATCGTAAAGTCCATTCGACGGGTTCCATGTCGTGACCATAAAATCTGTACGGCTATTCTTCTTTGAGGTTGCGTGTGGTGGGTTTTTAACGGGGTAGGGTTACTGGCCCAACCCCCAACCTGGAGGACCAGGATTTTCTGTAGAGGTTTTTTCCCTTAGCCTTTAAACAAAGTTCTAACCCACAAGGCAGTGGGGGATAAGGGTCGGACAGGATAAAGGAAAGGGTAAGGGACGGAATAGAGGCTCAAAGACAAGAAAGGATAAGGTAAGAGGTCAGCGGGCAGCTGTCCCTGTAGTCGCCTCTTACGACAAGCGGTGAATATTGTGGCTCTATTCTACAGACCCCGAAGCCACACGGGTATATATTTCCTTTAAAATATAATCTAAAAAAATTTTCACCTAAAATTCTTAATTGACTTATCAGTATTTGTTTATGCAAGTTACATGGGATTTGTATATAGCTTTCACTCAGGCCTAGCATACTTATGTACTTGTAACTCCTATTATATTTAGAATTAAAAACTGATTCCACATCCAGACTGATATGATGATTTACATATTTCTCAAGGTTTTTAGGAAGTTGTATCATTTCATTCTAATGTATGGTTCTGCCACCTATAAAATATTAAGATATGCAAAACGCATGGTCAGAATTCCAAGTGTGAAGAAAATCGGTCAAACGAAGATACGACTTTATAGATTTCTTGGTTTTTTTAGTATTTTTTCGATAAAAGTTCCATTAATTTTCTTTGTTAGCATTGCTTGCTAAACTAGATATTCATTTATCTATACTCTTATATATCCATAAATTTAACACTTTATTAGAAATCTTTTCCTAAAAAATTGTTTTTAGAGGGTTTCTGAGGGACTTGTAAGTTATGCTTATTATCTGCCGTTACGAGGTTTGCTAGTTGTGATAGGGAGCTAATGCTGTCTGAAATCTATACAAGTCTCATTCAAGTGTACAAGTATACACTCTTTCCCCCACTTTTATTTCTATATAATGCAAGCCCAATTAAACAATCAACATTGCAAGTTTATTGAAAGATTCATTAAACCAGATTTTTGAAAACTAATTGAAAAACTTCATGTAGTATGCATATTGTGTAAGAGATGAATTAACATCATCTAGGTTGGAGAAGTTAATTGTTGAAAGACATTAAAGAGCAATGTTGTAGGACGAAATATGAACGAATTTACTGAAGTGTACCTTTGTGTTTTTTAAATCAGCTTAATAATTGTTATTTATAGAACTAGTTAGGGGTTAATATCTACATGTAGATTGTACAACTAATTGACAACTATCGAGGTAATTGGAATAAAATGAAAAATCCATTCAGTAAAGTAACTGGGCTGCGCTATTTGGCGATAAACGTCAAGTTGTTTACCGTAATCCAGGCGGCACCTGTGGAGGCAACTGACATCACCCAATTCTGTAAACTAGTACTTCCGATTTTGACAAGTTTTGCCAAACCTTACCGGCGAGTAGCATCTAAATGAAATATCAAATTGAAGTAAATGGGATTTTCTGAGTTATGCTGACCTTACAACATACACATGAGGACAGTTTTTAGAAAGCACTTTTATCAGAGGAACCTCAAAGCATGTTAATCCGGAGAAAACTCAATTTCGAAAATATGACACGATCAGAGAAGATAATGAAAAAAATATATGTCTAACGTTTTTACTGTTCAGACTACTTGTGCATAACGTTAAAGAACAAAACCTCCGATGTCATCATAGCTACACTTAAATCTCATTTTCGTGCTTTTTCGATTTTTGTTTTTAAACGAAATAAATTTTGTTTTTTATTTCTTTATGTATTATGAATATTTGTAAAAGTATTTATTAGGAATTGGAAGTTCTTATTTTTTATAAATACCTCTCAGTATTCTGTTTCATTGAATATTTATTTAAGATGTATTCAGATTTGTTAGTGAGAAAATATATTTTCCATGGTTGATTCAAACCTTATCTTCTTCAGGGGCATTATACATTTTCATTCAGGTAAACAATGTTAGTTATGTTAAAAGTTTTTTCTGTTTATAACGCATAAGAAAATTGTAGAGTTAGGTAAATTCAAATCAAATAAAATACATTTAAATACAAAATACATATATAAATACAAATTGTTAAACAATATCCAAAAGTTGTTGTAACACTTTATTAACAATTAATTATAAATAATGCCATTTTTGTGTGTTAAAATTGTAAAAATAAATTTCAAAAAGTAGAAACCTTGTTTAAGTGTGCATTAATTCACTATTTCTTTTTGAGTTGATCTGTCAATTATATTTCTTTGTAAAAGAACAGGACGATCAGCTAAGAGAACATCATCCGCATAAAGTAAGCAATCAATTGTAATAGTGCCAACTCTAATGCCCCCCTCTAATTCTCTAGGCAAATCATCAATAAAAATCGAGTAAAGGATCGGACTGAGACACAACTCTGACTCACATCAGTGATTATATTAAAAGACTCCGTCATGCCCCTCTCCAGCATATACTGCTGACGTTGCCATTGAAAACCCGAACAAACTTCGATGAAACACTAAGTTAACCATTTTGTATATTAAGGACTAATACAAAATATGATAGTTGGAATTAAATGACAAAAAGTCCTAATATAATATGTATAAACATTAAGGACTAATGATCAACACAATCAAAAGCCGATTTGAAATCAATAAAAAAACAGTAGAGCTTTTGTTTAGATTATATTCAAATTTGCTAAGTTAGTTATTATAAACAGATTGTCTAAAGTAGAATAACCACGACGGAATCCCGGCTTGATTTTCATATATTAGGTTGTTCTCTTTTACAAATATTTCCAATCTCAGTAGGAAAAGTCCTGAAAAGAGAGTTGAAATGGCATCCAGACATGATATTCCTCTTTATTTGAGGTATCATTAACATTATCCGATTTGAAAACTGGGAAGATTAGGGACTTACTGAATGATTTTGGTGGGGATCATATAATATATAGTTAAAGAAAGCATTTTGTCAAGAAGGTGCATATTCATAGGTTATACGATGTGATCGTATCCTGGAGCCTTGTTGGACTTACAATTGCTTAATACTAACCAAAGTTCATCAACCTCAAAGGGAGAATCAAGAGATGCCGAGATACTATAGGGGCTCGGCGTAAAGGACCGATGAAGGAAGAGTATCAGGAATCAACAACCGTTTAAAATAATTTAACCAAGCGCTCATACTTTACACTAGATCCTGTATTTCCTCATACTTAACACTAGATCCTGTAATTATAAGCTCCTTGCTTCATTATTGGTTCGGTTAATGCATGAGATGAAATAAAACCTCTTGGTTTAAAGTGATTAATTTAGGTGCCATATTTGTTTCGAATCTTTAACAGTCTGTAATTGTGAATTGATACTCTCTTTTTCACCGAGAGTATTATCATTTTTAATAGCATTACGATAGGCGGCAACAGCAAAACATGAATTGGTTCCTGGCACCAGGTTTAATAGCTTAAACGATATTTTTCTAGCCCGTAAACAGCTATAATCAAACCAGGGTTTTTTACGACAAATCCTTATAAGAGGAGTAGCAATAGACGAATTAGGGGTAGCAGGGCAGTGATAAGACCAATTAACAAATTTACTGTCTCCTGAGCATTTTCTGCAGGGTGTGAATAGAACCAATAGACTCAGATAATTTCTGTTTGTAAGAAAAAAGTAAATTCTCCCGCCAGGCCAACTGAGGTAAACGGGGCTACATGGTTACATCCTTATTTGACCAGTTAGCATTATTGGCGAATGAAACGCAGATAGGTAAATGATCTCTTGCAGCACTTGAAAATCACTGTTAACGAAAGACAAAAGAGGTGCTACAAAAATCATTAAGGGAGCAGCAAAAAAAGGATCAACTACTTTACTTTTTAATCCAGAAATATGATAAAATTTGGAAATTACAGCAGATCGGCTGTTGAATATCGACTATATTTGAAGCTGTTGCTTTGGTCTTGTAGGCATGATAATTAGATGGTGAAATAGTTTGTTGTTGGAAGTTCCTTGGATAAAGTATCAGACATGCGGAAGTAAATTTTTGTAAATTGAAGCCAGTTACTTCTCGAAATTTCTTTGAGACACCATGTTTGCTATCATGACATAGGCCCAATAGATGAACCAGCTGAACACCACGTCTTCCACAATCAGCTTATCTGTCCTCAGTGAAAGTTTCATATTTTTATTATCTTATTAACTCTTTGCGAAGCAATAAAAGTTTCGCCCTCTTTCCCGTAGCCCATTGGGAAAGACCTTGGTGTATTACGAACCCGGTATTCTTTAATTTTCTGAAGCAGACAAGATAGCTTGTTTGTCTTGAGTACATTGAACCTTGCTAATAAAGGGGTGTTTGGGTCATACGTTTACCCAACGCAAGAACGATCATTTTCTGCGGGAATTGTGATTTGAAGAAGTTCCTCACAGAACTTAAAAATGTTCTTCAGATACTCATTTGTGTCCTTAAGAGTTTTCGCTACACCTCTGAATATCAAATTATTGCGACGCGACTTATTATCCAACTCTTCTAACAATTTCTCATTTCTAGAGTTGACTACTTTTAATTTCTCAATAGCCCCTTTTAACTGTTTATTTTCCTCCTTCAATTAACAATATTCTTTGCAGTTTAAAACCTTTTTTAATGGCCAATAAAGCAAGCTTTTTATTCAGTAGAGATAATAAACTTTCAAGATTTATGCTGATCTCTCTGGATATACATACTTCTATGTTAAACATTATCCATAGTTGATTTCTTATAATAGGTCTTTTTGGAGACTCCGGAGAGCTTCGATTACTTTTAGAAGTGCCCTTGCGTTTTTTGTAATAGAAGATTCAGTTTGAGTAACATAAAAAAAAAAATAATTATATAAATATGGGTTACAAATTCAGGCGTTAAATTTATAACGAAATGTTTGTACAGCTGACATTTTTTTTTTTTTGAAGAAAAAAGAATTCGTTATTGCTCTACGTTTTTGTTTAACTTGTTGTAAATCTATGTAATTTTTCTTCATTACAATACTTTGAATAATGTATCTTTTCTCTAATAAATTTTGCAGAGTTCCTGAAGAAGGGCACCAATGGTACCCGAAATGTAGAGCAATAAAGAATTCTTTTTTCTTTAAAAAAATTCCTCTGGCCATTGCTGTATAAACATCTCATTATATATAAATAAAAATATATTTACGATCGTATATAATTCAATAATGGCTTAATACTATTGGAAAAGACAGAGCACCAGCTATATACTTCCACCAAAATACTCAGAAGTATAGTGGCCCTAGCCGATCATGAGCGCCATTACTAAAGAGTACATTATAAAACTAAGGCATACTTCCTGTACGTTAAAGTTGTCCTGATACCATTGCAGGCTTCTTGATAGCTTTACTTCTGAAGTGCGCAAATCCCTCCAAAATTCACATCGGCTGAGCCTGAGGTGCACGAAACCAAAAAACCGGTTGCACTTAGTAAATGCTGTGATATGCTATCCAATCAGACACATTAACTACAGCTCAAAAACAAATCAAAGTATTAGCTGCAGCACAATCCTTCAGCACCAACTGAGCGTATAAAATTTAGACAAAAGAAGTTATATTCTCCAGTCACTTGGCTTTCCGAAGGTCACCTGAGAACACGAGACCCCGCCCGCTGGGCCCCATGAGATAGACTGAAGAAGAAGCTCAGCAAAACTCAGACTGAAAATATAATCGACCAAAGTATATAGATTCCTCGTAAACTTGAGTAGACGGAAAACAAAAATCAAAAGTCACTTTTTTAAAATACACTTTTAAACTAACTTAAAATAAAAATTAATGAATAACTGAGTTAGAATCGATGTACACTCTATGACTGCTCAGCAGCAACTCTAATATCACGTAAAGGGCATTGATCATAGACTCTTTCAAGATCCTTATAAAAATCTTTCTCATCTTCTTCTTTATCTTCTGTAGGTGCATGACATTAATCAGACTCATGTTGAAAAATTTTCCCTTTAGTCTGAGAAAGCTGTTGTTTATGGGCAGAAAACCCAGTACAGCGCTTAAGTACCTTATAGCCATCATAAAGGACCTTCCCAGCTCTTGTCTGCTCTGTGAAGTGAGCTTCCACTATAGAACATTGTGTAATAAGTATCGTGAGAAAAAGTGGGAAGCTACAGTTGGTAGCGCACCATGGTAGCGAAGGCCGGAATTAAAAGGCGAGGGGATCGCTTACCACACGTACCCCCCAATACAAATTGCCGTCTGGCAAGCTTGGCCCTTTACCGCCTTGGTCAGATTATCGCAATTTGCTCAAAAATGGCACTTACAATTTGCGTTAAATTTGGTACACTTGTACATCTATACAAATCTGTGAAAATTAATTTTAGAGGTATTCTGCGGTGAATTATGACGTTACTTTAAAATGGCATATTAATATTTTGAAGATTCCGCCAGCTCTATACTTGCGCCATAGGTTTATTATTTATTATTTTTATCCATTATAATGAACACAGCATTCGCAAGTTCTGAATCCGACATCTCTGAATCGAGTAACAAACAGTAAAATGGAGCATTGTTGAGTTAAGTATTCAGGAGCGAGCATTATATTTCTCGTTTCAACAGCGAGCTCTTATATTTCTTGTTTCATTACTAGGGAACGGATTCGTATGTATTTACATATTTTTTTCTAGGCAATTTACAGACGTTTTTCAACTAGAAGTATTCATACTGACACTTTTTAAGCCGTTTGAGCCTACTTTTATTTCACATATTTCCACATATTTGGATGTTATCGCATATTTATACATATTTGATCAAAATAAATAAATATTTCTACATATTTAATCAAAATATGTACATATTTTTTCATATTTTTCTTTTGGGCATATTTTCATAATTGGGAGGTGGTTGACAGGAACTGTGAACCACAGACTGTAGGGCTGTGAATCACAGTGGGTACAATGGTTATTGTAATTTACACAGAATGCTGCTAAACAGTGACGGGCACTTGTTAGTTCTTTGAAGTTGTCTGACGTTGTCTGTTCTTTCAGCTCGTTCGTTGAAGTGTCCAATTCATTTCGTTCGGTCACTTAGTGTATTCTTTTTTGGGTGAAATGCCACGAACATCGGCCTCAAACAGACAACTGGTTGCTAAATATCTTCGCGAGTTTCCAGCAGAACTTTTTCGAAGTGATGGAGACATTTTGTACTGCACAGCTTGTGACAAGCGCGTTTCTTGCTCTCAACGTTCCCAAGTCACCCAACATATTGCCACCGGATCGCACATAGAGAATAAAAACAGAAAGAAAGAGAGGACGTCCTATCAAGCCTTCCTTACATCTCCATCATCAAGTAAGTCTACTCTGAGTACAGATCTGTGTCGGGCTTTGGTTAGAGCAGATATCCCTTTCCACAAACTTAAAAATCCTCATTTCAAAGGATTCTTAGAGACCTATATTGGGAAAAAAATGCCTGACGAGAGCACTCTGCGGAAAAACTACCTGGAAGATATCTATAAAGATACACTAACCAAAATTCGAGAACATATCAAAGATGGACCGATTTGGGTGTCAATTGATGAAACCACTGACGTTGAGGGCAGGTATATTGCCAATGCAGTTATTGGAAAACTTGACAGTGATGCTGATGTGGATTCAAAGCCATTCCTTTTGAACTGTGAGGTTCTCGAAAAATGCAATCATTCCACCATTTCACGATTCTTCGATGCCTCAATGCATATCCTATGGCCCAGTGGAGTTTTGAACGAAAAAGTTCTTTTGTTTCTCTCTGATGCTGCCCCCAACATGGTCAAGGCTGGGCAATCTATTCAGGTATTTTATCCTAAGATAATTCATGTGACGTGTATTGCTCATGCCTTGCATCGAGTAGCAGAAACTGTCCGATCTTTGTTCAGTGACGTAGATTCCTTAATCTCCTCGGTTAAAAAAGTGTTCTTAAAAGCACCAAGTCGCATTAAAATGCTAAAAGATCTCTATCCAGACTTGTGCCTTCCACCAGAACCAATATTGACAAGATGGGGTACTTGGCTGGAAGCAGCTCAGTATTACTATGAAAACTACAATAAAATCAAGAATGTCCTTTCACATCTCGAAGACGAAGCAGTAGCGATAAATACAGCCAAGTCTTTATTCGAGAAACCTAATTTAAGGAACGACCTTGCATTCATTTCTGACAATTGCGTATTTCTTGCACAAGCCATTACCCAACTTGAGTCCCAAAATGTTCGACTGACAGAAAACGTGTCCAACGTTAAAAAAGTCATCGAAAAGGTGGAAGGAATACCTGGGAGTAAGGGAGATCTGATCAGATCAAAACTGGTAGAAGTACTGAGCAAGAACAAAGGGTGGGAGACCATCTGCCAGATTTCTGATATTATCAGTGGAACAGAAGTCACCTCAGAACATCGTGTACCCTTTACAACCAACGAGATAACTTCTTTCAGCAAGGCACCTATAACATCTGTAGATGTTGAACGATCTTTTAGTCGTTACAAGTCCATCTTACGCCCAGATCGTCGTCACTTTACGTTCCAACATTTGAAATTTCATGTGGTTGCAAACAATTTCGAAGAGTGAAGTTTTCAAAATTGAAAATTTAACACATCTTTTTATAAATAGTAAAAATGTTCTTTGTTGTATAAATCATTATAACTTGTAAAAACAAATTATTTTGTTCCTAATAAATTATTATAAATTGTAAAAATGTTCTTTTCTTGTATAAATAATTATAACTTGCCCCAAAAAAAAATTCCATTTTCATAAAAAAAAATGTCCATTTTACTTAAATATTCCAGAAAATATTTTAAGAAAATCACATATTTTCCACACAATTGACGAAAATAAATGCATATTTTAATTAAATATTTGGCATTTTTAAATACATAAAAATCCGTTCCTTATTCATTACATTACAATGTTCCGAAAAGACAGTCGCCGCATTAGAGAGTGCCACAATACGATCCAACAGGAAAGTACTGCCAAACGGAAGTTTAATTTACAGTCATTTTTCTTTCAGATTATCGCAATTTGCTCAAAAATGGCACTTTCAATTTGCGTTAAATTTGGTACACTTGTACATCTATACAGATCTGTGAAAATTAATTTTAGATGTATTCTGCGGTGAATTATGACGTTACTTTAAAATGGCATATAATATTTTGAAGATTCCGCCAGCTCTATACTTAAGGACATTAAATGTACTGTTGAAACTCTAAAAGTTTTCAATTGGAAGTTGTGAAATGATGAAAGTGTGGAGCGGAAAATTCATAGCGGGGGGTTGCCCACCAAATTGCTACTGCATACCCTTTTGAAGGGAGAAAACCAACAACGAAATCTTAGTCTAAGTAGGAGATATTTTTCTTATTCATTTCTTGCTTAAATTTTTTCGAAAAAAATCGGAAAAAACATCATTGCCAATTATTATTTATATTTATCATTAAGTCATTCGATTAATATTGTTAGTAAAATAGATTCTTTGATGGGGTTACGAAGTTAGATTTTTATGCAAATTAATCAATTAAAATTTCAACAAAATTTACTTAAATATAGCTAGAAATAATTTAAATACGAAAAATTATTTAAAAATACATTTCAGGATATTTATGTAATTTTTTTTCTTAGAAAAAAATGCATTTTTCGTCCAGTTGGTGGCACACTAATTGGGTAACCCCCTCTAACAATTCTCTCTTGCAGTTACAATCAATCTTTGCTAGATGTAGCTTAGTGATACATAAAAATTAATAAATAATAAATTTATAGTGAACGTTATGAGAATAATTTTTTAAAATCAGTAATAAATACAAATAATAAAATGTTTAATTATGCCTCAAAAAACCCATCGCGAAGTTTGTAAAGAGTATTTTATTTAGATGTAACAAAATGAAATGCGTCATACCTGAATGTCGTTAAGCCATGTGTTTATGTCGTCAGAAAGATCGTCCTATCATTTTAAGTCTTTTTAATGTCTAACAATTAGTGTTAAAATATGCGCATTTTTTATTGTTAAGTGATAAAAGATTAGTGAAGACATGCCAAGTGCTTCCTTTGGATCTGCTAAATATTATCCGAGGAGGTCACGGAGAAAAGGTGTAAGCAGAACATCTGTCTCTTCGAGGACAAGTACTGGTAAATTTATTTATTTTATTTTGTTAATAACCAATATATATATAACTTATACAGTTTTAATTATCCTTTTATTAAAAAAAAAAATGCAATATAATTCGAGATCACTTTTTTCGGAAAGATTGAATCCGATTTTTTTTTCTGATCGACTTCCCGTTAAATCCAATAGGATATTCTTTATTATTGTTCATTTGGTTTACTTCACTTTCTTCTTTCTTAACCTTTCTGTTTTCTTTATTATTCTTTGATTTGTAATTGAAACACTTGATTCATCTTTATTTGTAATTTACTTGAAAATAATCGACAAAAACGGAGCCATTAATATTTTTTGAACTTTATAATCACATTAACATTATTTGTTACTTAATAATCGTAGATATCATAAAAACGAAATTAAAGACAGGTCCCTTTTTTTAATTGCTTTTAATTAAGTATAATTGTTACTTAACCTAAGTAACCTAAAGATAAATAATCTTCATAAAATATTTGTCAATAAAAAAAAAAAAAGTGGGCAGAATAGATCCCATCTTGTCAATCTCTAGCAATACAAAGAACTAAATCTAAAACATGAATAGCTCATGATGTATACTTTTAATTTTGAAAATATCTAATTCAGCAGAAGTATTCTTTGTTTTGATTACTGTTCTCAAAGGTGATTGATTTTTAGGGTAGTTTTAAAATATATTCAAAAAATTTGTGAAGTTTTATTAGCTCAGATTAGGTTAATATAGAGTATGACAACTCTTGGCAGTCCTCATTACTTGACTTGAAAGTCCCATTGTAATTTATTGTTTATTTATAGCAAAATTTTTCGTTATCGCTTAATGTTTTGATTGTAATCATCACTGAATTATTATATAATTTATTTAATCTTCAATAAATTATATAATAATAATAATAATAATAATAATAATAATAATAATAATGAATTATTATTATTAGTTCTTAGAAGTTTCATGTTTTGGTGATTACTTTGCTAGCTCTCGAATAATTTTCGTTACTTATTATGATTTTTACTTGTCTATCTCTTGGAATGTTTTTCATATTGTTTTAGGGATATCCAGTGTTTATAAAAGTTCGGCAAACTCTTGGTCGAAACATAACTTCATCAGGACATATTTTAAAATTGATGTTTCAGTGTCAGGTTTTCCTATAATTTGTTGAATTATTATTCGACTTTTAAAATTTTTGCTCGTTTAAATCCTGGAATCTTACTCCAAGACATCTTTGAGAGGTTTAGCTTCTTTAAAATTAAAACTCGAAACAATCTTTTCGATGAAAGCCAACTCTCTGCATTATTTCCAAGCTATATTTATGCTATTGTTAGTGTATTTCTTTTGAGCGGATACATAACCTAAATTTACTAGGGATTTGTAACTTGTTGGATTCAGGTTGCGCTGAAGGTATTCCGAATGTTCTACAAGAAGCTGTCCTTCTAGTCCGGGTATTACGTTACATGGGGAACGCTGGTAGTGATGAGGAAGTTAGCTAAATTAGACTTTCTTTGTTGTGGTTGGTGGAGTGTTTAAACTGAATTTGCTCTGTGCAAGTCTATGTTATCACACTGCCTGACAAACCATCCTGAAGTTGGGCGAACGCCCGAAACCGGTCGATGACCACAAAATGAAGCAGGCTACCACGGAAAATGTCTCTGATGCTAGGCTTTCTTTCCTCAACATTGCTCCCGATCTGCTATCGTCATAACAGTGAACAATGGTCTGTCTAGTTACCAGATATGTTAGCTTTATTGAGTTGATCCTTATGGATGAGCTTTAGTGGTTGTCAGTAGTCCAACCGATTGTAGGTCTGAAGTGAGATATACTGTGCCGTGTTCCCCTCTTAGGCACCTGTTTGATCAGTCTGGTTTACGGTGCTTGGATTTCCAGTACTGCCAGAACTGCTGGCTTCATTTTGTGGTGTGTCCAGGTTCAGATGTTCATCCATTTTTAGAATGTCTTCCTAAACAGTGTGATGTTTTAGACTTTTGCATAATGGCATATTTATCAGTTCTGTTTACACACATTCATGTAGTTGTTCACTTACCAGATATTGTAGTTGAAGGAGATATTTCAGGACTATGCAATGGGGCTTCCTGTCAGATTCCGTTTACAGAGATTGTTAGATGGAAGTAGTATGATTTATTCGTCGTATAACGGGGTTTTGACGAAGTTGAAATTCAGGATCTATCGGGAATAGGATATCTGCGGAAGAGCTTAGAGCCTGTTTGCTCGCTTTATGATTGTGTACGGTTTGTTAGGACATTTAAAATGAAAATGGATTAATTTCTGGACGAGATTTTTAAATGTAAATCCGATTGTTTTTGTATAAAGCCATATGGAGGAGCTTTGAGTAGGTCTCTCTACAGACAAGTTTAACTACTAAAATCACATAAAAAAATAAATTACTATACAATAAGTATACTTGTGAATGAGTCACCCAGAACGAAGAAGTAGGATATATTCGCTAAGTTCGAACTTCATGCAATTTTTCATTTTTGAGTTATCTGTTCCTGTACACACACAAACACCATACACTTTTCTAAAAACCACTTTTTACTTTTTCTTACTCCTAGCAAGATGAACAGTATTGCGATCGTCTCAGATGTTCGAAATCGAGTTTTCACCGGAAATATATGTGTTTAGAGAATTGGATGTATATCAGAATAATATCTCAAAACGAAAATTCGCAGGAAGCTCAAACTTGGTATTCCGTTTAGGTAGATAGAAAGATTTTTTTACAGGATTATGAATTGCGACCTAAAGGTTAATTCTGCCCCCCCCCCCCCGAGCATTCTCAGTGTATGACCGGCATACATGCACTGTTACAGACAGACAACACATGTACATGCTTCTAGGAAGAAAAAATTAAAGCAGTCTGTTGGACTCGAAGTACACAGGACTTCTGCATGAGAGTCCAGCGCGCTACTGAGAGAAGCATCCAAATTTGAAGAAAATCGGTTAACGGGAAGTGCGATTTTACTGAATAGGAATTTTGAGTTTTCTGGTATTTTGTCGAAACAGCTATAACGCTGTTTTCTGCTGTTTAATACTTTAAACTATTTTCTTAAATCCACTGGACAGATAAAAACGTATCACTTTTATTTGAAACTTTTTTCCGAAAAATTGAGTTCAGAGGGGTTTTGGGGATCTGTCACTTATGTTTCAGTTTACACTGCACAAGCTTTTTAGTTTTGACAAAGGACTTTCTCATAAGTCCTCACAGGTATTAATGTATTACTTCTACCACTTTTTCTATGTCCCGCCCAAACTAAACATTGTAAATCTTGCAACTTAAAGAAAATTTGTTAATTAAATTGCATTAATTGGAGTAAGAGAAAGTCGTGTGAGTGTTCACGCCAGACTTTTTCTGTTCAGAGGATCTCAAACGTGTATTTGTGGTGAAAAATTAATTAGGAGATAAGAATGCAATAATTATTCGCAGCAAGAAGTAGTAAAAATCTGGTGTGGAACACATGCATACTCATACTGCATTCTCACAGTTCTCACAACAAATTTTTATTAAAATATTTAGTTTTCTTAACCTACACCAGGTAGTGGAACTGCATATTGATAAGCGTTATAGAAGAAAACATGTCTTAACTGATCCGAGAACTCGTAGTTTTACTTTCTCTTATTCCTAGTAAGAGGAAGTATTTTTCTGTAAAAGTCGCACTTCTAGTTAAATGATTTTCTTCAAATTTGGAACTTTTTAATCATAATTTTTGTTTTCTGAATAATATAGTGGTTAGTAGAAGTATACGATATTTCGAAATAGCACTTTAGAGAGAAGCCTCATCACACCGCTCCTCCAAAACAATGCAAAAATAAATTTTCCCAGAAAAAAATTTTTAAACAAAATTGATAGACTCTATATATTTTTAGATAGATATTATGCCGATCTTGGTACCTGAATAAAATATCAAGTTCCAGCTATCTGCGATTTTTCGTTTTTGAGATATTTTGTTCATTCACACGCACAAATCACTCCCACAATACACACAGGAAAAGAGGGAGAAAAACAGACCATTAAGTAAAAACATTTTTTTCATGCATACAACTTAATTAACAAATGTATTTCCGAAGAAAACTCTGTTACGAAAATTTGACACGATCGCCATACTTCCTCTTACAGTAGTAAGAAAAGATAAAAGGTTTGAATTCATCCTTACCTTGTGAAAGACTATATATTTGCATTATACAGTATGCTCTTCCATTTATTAATGAATTTCAAATAAAATATATTGCTAATTCATCTTTTGATTAGACACTGGCTAGAATTACGAGTCCGTCGGTAACTGTTTAATGACTAGTTGACTGTTTGCAGAGTGCGTGAATCCAAACATGTACAAATTTGATATTCCGTTTTGGGCATTACTAGGAAATCCAGAACTAAGGTTTCGGGCAAAATCCGTCAATAGAAGTGCGTCTTCAATGTATGGCTTTTTAGTTTTACGCGATCTTCTTGAAAATGGCTTTAACGACGTTTCTTAAATTTGAATATGTAGTTGGATATGCAATGCTGGATAACATCCGGTAACAACATGATATGATTTAATCCGTCCGTCGTAACATGCATATTGTTGTTGTTCCTGACCGATTTCCGATTCTCATCCATTGTCAGAGTAAGGTTTTGAATCAATTTGTGTAGAGAGATGACTTCAACTAGATGTTTATATCAAGCACACATTGGTTGATTCAACCAATCCAATCCCCATTTTAAATTAACTGGAAAGCCATCTTCAATTGCACATAATATTATACAGGTGGTAGAACCCATACGTGCACTGAAATGGCAGGTTTAGGGTACCTTAACGTTGCTGCTTGCTTCCCCAGGACTACCAAAAATCAACTTTCAAACAAAAGTGATCGGCAGTTAAGATTTTCTGGGTGCTTAAAAGTGAAGAAAACCAGCAAACCTAAGTTGAAAAATAGAAGGTTTATTACAAGTCAAAACAATGATTCTCAATTTTAATAATAATAATAATAATAGTGTCTTTATTGAGAATATTGTTTACAAAAAATATTATTTACAATTATTAAAAGAAAACCATCTGACAGACATACTCATTGGCCAAGTGACCGTTTGAGGAGGTCGCCGCAAATAAACAGAAATATTAAACTAATAAACTTCATATTATATTAAACAATAAATAAAGAGACAAAAAACAAACCTCAAAAACTGTTACAACTAACTACAAAACATATATATGTAGACTTCAGTAATTAAATTGGGAGACCATTTCATACCTGTAGAGCCAAGCTAGTTTACAATAATTAATTAAACATAACCAATTTTTGCCATTGAGGTAACTCAGAAATTCATCTTGACTTAAGGTGCTTTGATTGAAATACTTGATTCGGAATTCTCTTAGTATGGGACATACCGCCACAAAATGAAAAACGTCTTCTATTCTATCTTGCAAGTTACACAGAGAGCATAATTTTACATTTTGTTTGAATGAATATTTATTTAAATGCAACACTTCCCCTCTTAATTTAATAAGCCAGCTAACAGAGTTAGCATCTAAATTAATATTTGCAACATTAATCTGTTGATTAATCTGTTGAATCTAGTAAGCTTAAAGGACATGTCGCTTACTATTTTGTGCTGCTAATGATTCTCAATGTTCTAGTAACTTAGATATGTTTTCTATTTTTATTTTTTAACAGCTTCATATATGTATGAAATAATGTGTACTTTTTCAATACCAAGTGAAATATATCAAACCATTAATTTAAAGGACAATTTCCAAACAATTGCTAGAATTCCTATTTTGAAGAAAATTGGTCACTCGGAAGTGCCACTTTACACAGAGGGTTTTCGTGATTTTCGGAATTTTCTCGAAGACGGCTACAACGATTTACTTTAAACTTGGAATGCTAACTGCACAGATAAAATGCCTATCACTTTTATTTGAAACATTTTTCCGAAAATTTTGATTTTATGGCGTTCGTTATTGGGTTTGTTCAATGTTATTGGCACTTTCAATCTGGACTACAGTGTAATCACTTCAACTGCTACCTGCGTTGCATAGGTACATATACCCCACTTCTCTATATTTATGTCATGACAAATGAGTAAAATTCAAGTTTAAAGAATATTTGTCAATTTTATAATTGTATTTATTAACTTCAGTTAGAGAAAGTTGTGTGAGTGAATTTTTACAAAAATTTAGTTCTCTTAACTCCCAACCATAAGAAAAAAGCTTAATGTCTCAACTCCTCACTATTAATTTTTCAGTTTAATTATATAAAAGTAACGAATATAAAATTGAAAAACACTTGATTTTCCAGGATGAGACCGCGTAAGTGGTTTGCTAGAAACCGACGTTTCGCCCATGTTGCAATGAGCTTCTTCAGTGTCGTTTCTCCTTGAAAGCTAATGAAGCAGAAGCAGCTGAAAGAAGCCACCTCCTTGAGATCTCAACCTGGAAACTCAAGTATTTTTCATGAAAACCTAAAAGATAATATCTAATTGATAAAAATATTTTAAAAAATTTACGTAGTACACAGCAAGCTCGCTCATAGAGAATACTAAATCCACGATTACACACTGAACTTTGTTGATGTGTTTGTTTATATTGCTAGCAAAGTCGAATGAAATACTGATTAAAACTTTAAACTTCTTATAAAGTGATCTGTTATCATCCTTAAGTCAGATCCACACAATGGCTGCAAATTTTGGACGGACAAACTGGTGCGTTGAGCCAGCATTGAAATTTGGCTATCTCGTGTAGCTATGTAATGAATGGAGTTAGTTCAACATCATGTGGCTTTCATTCATTGCCCATTAAAATTTCTTAAATACAGCTCATGTAATTTAGCCACTTATAAACATCATTATTAAATGTATATGGCTTGTATATCCTTTAATTAAAATAACATAGTGAACAAATTAATGCATAGTAGTACGATTTCTGGAAATGAGACTTTTCTGAAATTATAGGTTCCATTAATTTCAGAGATTTTTTCTAACATTGCGGACCCAAAACCACTATGAATTATTTAAGTTCTAAATTTTTGTTATGATTTTATTAATTTAAAATCGGAATTTTGTTCATGGTAATCCTAACCAGTACTTTTTTTTTTTCCGGCGCATCGACTGCCATGGTCATTAGCGCCTCCACTCGTTTAAGCTTTCTCGTTCTATGGCCACTCGAGCTGGGATGGCACAGGTTAACCTGTGTGGCTTCCACACACAACACCTTGCTCAGCAAGGCAGGGTGGAGCCACAGGTATTCGAGGTTCTACCCACACATCCCCTCTTATATCATCGATCTAGTCGACGAGGGGGAGTGTGGGATTATTGTTTGTGCCATCCCTTATTTTATTAATAACTGGGTCGACTCTAATGTAACAAAATTACTATTTATTCATTAAGCTATATATAATAAAGGTGTTTATCAAGAGTATTATTTACAAAATAATTAAATTGCTATCTTTAATTAACAATTAATTGTAACACACTAATATCGTGGAAGAGGCTAGTTACTGTACAACTTGGATGTGCAGTACTTTAAACTAATGTTCCTGCACATCTTAAAATGATCAATTAAGTTTAACTTAAAGCTATGGGGTTGAAATACTTTTATAAATTTTCTTTCAACCCCTGATAAAAGAAAACCTACTCTAAGCATTCATGCTAACATTCTCGCCAATAAATACATTCAAACTACTAAAAGAAAAACATTCATCCTAATAAATACTTTCTCGCCAATAAATACATTCAGACCAATAAAATACATTCACGCTTATAAATACATTTTTGCAAATAAATACATTCATGCTAATGATTCATTCATACTATTCATTCACACAAGGGGAAAGTACTCGATATTCCTTTCCCCTTTATAATAAATAAACTAACCTAATTGGGTGATATTCCTTCACCCAGATTCACCTAATCTAAGTACTAACCTAAATTTTATTATATACATTTATAGATCTTAAATAAGTAAATAGCCTCCTTGTGTAAGGAGAACCCTCTTGTAAAATAGCGCGCTTGTCATATGGCAGGCCTGCTCCTTCCCTTTGTGTATGCAGAGCCTGACATCCTACCAACACATGTGCCACCGTTAGCCTTTCTCGGCATCGAGGGCACCTCGGTCTTCTTTCACCAATAAGGAGGTGCCCATGTGTCACACGTGTGTGACCAATCCTTAGCCTCGTAAGTATAACTGATTCATGCCGCGGGAAGTTCTCGACTGTAGCATTTCGCACACATGGCTTAATTTCTTTCAATTTTTCATTTGTCCTGTCCCACTGACTTTGCCATTTTTTATTTATAAGATTTTTCATGAAAATTTGTAAGTCAGTGGGACGCACAGGTGTGACAACTTCAGTATAACTAGAGGCAGCTCGTTTGACCGCCTCGTCCGCCTTTTCGTTACCGGACACACCAATGTGGCCCGGCACCCAGGCAACGTCACCCTTTGACCATGTGCGCTTAGTTGAAACAGCAAATTGTATAACTTTATGACCATTGGGTCTGCCGAGAATTTATTCCGGAGAGCCATTAATACGCTTAATGAGTCCGCCAATATTAGTGACTTATTATATCTTTTTTCTTTGATCAACTTTATGGCCTGGCAAATTGCAAACATCTCTGCTGTGTACACGGTTGCATACTGAGGGAGTGTCCAACTGAGGGTAACTCCCTCCGTGTACACGGCGCTACCCACGCCGTCGCCTATCTTCGACCCATCTGTAATGATTGGTCGGAAATCGTTATAGAAGTTTAATAGTTGTAACAAGTTTTGTCTATAGACGACTGATGGTGTTTCTTCTTTTTTGTATATTGCCAGGTCCATGCGAACGCTTGCGGAAGGTAATAACCAGGGAGGTGAGAGAGCAAAGCCCCAACCCTCCACTGGCCCAAACTCAATTCCTTCCGCTTCTAACATTTCTAGAGCTCGGACCCCGAGAGGTCGCGTCCGCGTACGTTGATGGCGGAATTCTTGTTCATGTGGGCTCTCAAATATGGTGTGAAATAACGGATGAAACTGCTTTCCCCATATTCCGGCAGTGTAGGTCAGGGTAAGCTGTTCTCTTCTAAGCTGAGGTGGTAGCATCCCCGACTCTACGTAGAGACTCTGTAAAGGACTGGTTCGGAAGGCGCCTGTGAATAACCTAATGCCTTCATTGTAAATTCTATCTAATAACTTCAGGCGTGACTTGCGCGCTGAGCTATATATTGGGGCTCCATATTCCAGTTTGGAGCGAGTAAGTGCGATAAAGTTACGCTTTAAGATCTCCCGCTCCGCACCCCATTTATAGCTGCCAAGAAATATCGAGGGTTCTCCTTGCTTTCTTACATATATAGTCTATATGATCCTGGCAGGTTAACTTAGTATCGAATATGAGGCCCAGGAATCGGATGCTTTCCTTATATTGAATTGGCGTGCCATCTAGAAACAAAATAGGGGGGCTATGCTCATGCCTCAACCGGCAAAAATGTAGGCACACCGTCTTTGTCCTAGAGAATTTAAATCCGTTCCTAGAAGCCTCATCAGCCACTCTGTCTATTGCCTGTTGTAAGGTTTCTTTGACCTCGCAGAGATCAGCCCCTGATAAATAAAGTGCGAGGTCATCAACATATATAAAGATACTTGGAGAGGGTCACCTACAACTTCGGCTAGACAATTAACCGCCATCGTGAATAATGTGACACTCAGTACCGACCCTTGAGGTATTCCATTCTCAAGAAAATGTGGGTCCGAAAGGACCGATCCCAGTCGCACTCGGAACCTGTGTGACTCTAAAAAGCCACGGAGGAAGCTCGGCAGTTTCCCTCTCAACCCCCATTCGTGACACTTCCGCAAAATCGCATATTTCTTCGTGGTATCGTAAGCCTTCTCAAGATCGAAGAACACGGCCAGCACATGCTCTCTACGCATAAATGCGTTTTGCACATAGACCTCGAGACGGCTCATCTGATCCAACGTGGAACGATATCTGCGGAATCCCGCTTGATGCTGGCTGTAAAATCCTCTTGTTTCTAGTATATATATTAATCTATAATTGATTATAGATTCGAGGACCTTACTCAAGCAGGTGGTCAACGAAATAGGTCTGTAACTGGAGGGATCACTGGGGTCTTTCCCTTCTTTGGGGATCGGTACAATCACTGCTTCCCGCCAACCATCAGGGTATTGACCGGTCTCCCATATGCTGTTGTACAAACTAAGAAGGCTTTCCTTTCCAATTGTGTTCATATTTTTAATCATGGCATATGGGATTCCATCCACTCCTGGAGAAGTATCTTTACATGTCTTTAAAACGTTTTCTAGTTCTTGAATGGTCAGCGGTTCATTATAAGCTTCATTGATGGCGGTTTCAAAGTCGAGTGGCTGTCTCTCCGCGTCACGTTTTCGCCGGAGGAATTCGGCTGAGTAACCTTGTGTACTGGAAACTTGAGAAAAGTGTCTGGCGAAGGCCTCAGCCACGTCTCTCGGCTCAGTGACGACGACATCGTTAATTTTTAGGGCTGGTATCGACGGGATTTTGCGCCCACCAGAGAGGGATCTTATCTTATCCCACACCTCCCTTAACGTCGTAGATGTAGAAATCTTTGACACATAGGAGGTGAGGGTCAACTTTTTTGCTTCTTTGATTATAAGCCTCTCCCTGGCTCTAAGTCTTTTAAATTTTATTAAGTTCTCCTCCGTCGGATACCTTTTAAATTTATTCATGGCCTGCTTTTTTGCCGCATTGGCTGCTTTGCACTCCGGAGTCCACCAGGGGACGGGTTGTCTTGCGATTTTCCCGCCAACCCTAGGTATGGTACTGCCGGCCGCATGCATCAAGCCTTTGTGAATATACTTGCATCTTGGGTGACATTCCCTGTAGGGATGGGTGTCACCACTTTGGCGGCATAAGCAGGCCAATTTGCCCTTTTGATGTCGTATCTCCAAGGTATGATATAATCTGACCTGGAGATGGAGGTCGATACTAAGATTGGAAAATGATCACTATGGTATAGTTCATTTGGTGGTCCATTCAAAGCGAACTGCAACGGTGGGTGATGCCATACTCAGGTCAATTGCACTGAAGTCACCCGAATGTGCATTGAAATGTGTTGCTTCACCACTGTTGAGGAGGGTCATATTAGCGTTGTCTATAATCTCCTCAAGAGTTCTGCCTCGAGCATCAGCTCTAACCGACCCCCACCAGGTGTTGTGACTGTTGAAGTCTCCTATCAACAACACCGGGGCAGGGAGCTGCGAGAGCAGATTCTCCAGATCACCCCTCCGCCAGAAGATATCCGGGCAGGTATATACTGACTAACGTGATCTGCAGTGGTGTGGCTAGGCGCACGGCAACAGCTTGTAGGTTAGTTTCCAGGGTTAGCCGTCTGCTGGAGATATTATCCCGTACACAGACGGCCACACCACCGTGCGCCCTCCCACCTGGGGCAGGTTGTACCTCTTTGCTATATACGATATATCCAGGGATTCTCAAAAATTGCCCTGGACGAATCTTTGTTTCCTGGAGGCACAACCCAAAAGGACGTTGTTCCGCCACCATTCGGCGTAGTCCTTCTATATTACTCGTATAGCCCCGCATGTTCCATTGAAGAATGGACTCACACATATATATATTTGAAGATAGTACCTGGCAGAATCTTTCTAATACCTAACGAAAGCATATTTACAAGAGTTATTATATTATTTTTGACTTTACTAAAAGTGTTACATGTATTAATAATAATTACATAATTTATGAGATATGGATGCTGAATCATATTAATCATCTGTTTAATCAGTGGCACAATTTTTCCTGGGTTTGCCCTTCTTTCTTCGCCGAGGAGGTTGGTCTGATGTATTCCCTCCCTCCGATTCTGAGGCTTCAATGTCTGTCCCCATTTGCAGCCATTGCTGTTTTGGAGAGCGGACACTGTCGCCGGAGGACGCTTGAAGACCTTTTGCATTTTTCACCCTTCTCCTTATTGGGAAGGTGATGGCAATAAAAATGTAGCTTCTTTCCTCCTAGGAGAGCGTTTTGGTGGGCTCACCACCTTCCACTCCCCTTCGGAGGGGGCCATTTGTTTAGGTGGGGTTAATCCCACCATTGTGCCACACCCACTGGTTGTGGGAGTGGTTGTTGGTAGCCTGTCGGCTACCAGAACCCCCAAAGGGGGATGTTGTTTTGGTGGTGGGATTTCTCCCACCTTTATAGCAGTTCCCCTTATGGCAGGGGAGAAATTGGGTGGCGGGATTTCTCCCACCTTAACAATGGTTCCCCTTAAAGCGGGGGAAGAACCTTTAATTGTTTGCCCTTGAATCTGGGCAGGGGCTAAAAATTGTGCCACTGAAGTGGGTGCCCTCAATTTCTCAGCAAAGGTAACTTCTTTGGAAACGTAGGATTTACTTTCAACAATTGCCTTAGCCTCATGGTAGGGCAATTGTTGTAGTGTCTTGATTTTTTGTATTTCTTTTTCCTTCACTAGAGTCGGGCACCCCGAGGATCTGGCAGTATGGTCTCCGCCACAGTTTACACATATTATTGGCGGTGTACACTCTCCTTCATGCTTGAGTTTCCCACATATGCAAACCGCATCAGTAGCTTTACATCTTATAGATGTGTGTCCGAACTTTTGACAATTAAAACACCTCATTGGTGAAGGGATGTAGGGACGCACTTTAAGCTTGTAGAAGGCTGCATCTATCGTCTGTGGCGGTTTCGGACGATCGAAGGTGAGGACAAGAGAAGCGGTATCCACTAGGGACCCGTCCTGTCTTCTCTTTATCCTCCTCACCTCTATTACCCCTTGCTCTGCCAGACCCTCTTTTATGTCCTCAATTGAGCTGTTTAAAAAGTCCCGACAAGTAATCACACCCTGTGAGCTGTTTAACCTCTTGTGGGGACTTGTCTCCAATTCAGCATCCATATATTTTTGCAAACTCAAGATGGCTTTAGCTTGTATACGATTCTCAGCTTCTATGCAAATAGAGCCATCATTGAGTTTTCTAACAGTTCTCGTTTTCCCTATAATACTCTTAATAACTTATGCAGTTTGAACGAACATTCATTTGAGAATGTTCCTTCTTTTTCCCTAACTATAAAAAATCGACCCCAATTATCTTCATCTAAATCAATAAATTTTATACTTACCTCACTTGTCTTCCTGTGGCCTCCCTTGGCTTTCTTCCTCGGCGGAGAAGAAGGGTTGTAGGGTTGCAGCGTAAACTGCATCCCAGAAGAAAGTTTTCCGTTGTCGTTGTCAGTGTCCATGCCAGGTCTGAAGCCAGTTAGTTTCGATTGGTTAGAGGGAATGGGAGCCTGGAGGGTGGTGGAAGTAGAGGGGATGGTGACAGGAACATTTTGGGTTGGAGTGGGAAGAAGAGGATTAGTTGGTGTAGGGAAAGGACTGGAGAGAGGAAATTGGGAAATAGAAATTGGTGGGCTGGGCCCAGAAAAATTATGATTATCCATATCAATCATAAAATTTCATCGAGATCCGTGGTCCCGCCTCCTCGGACGATCAAATGCACCCGGTTACTATCCGGGTAGACCATCGCACCTCGATATAGTCAGGTGCCGCGGAAGACAGCGTTCCAATACTGAAGCATCGACCCGTGCCCCCGCGGCCCCCTCCTAACCCTAGGAACCGCCTGAGGCGGAATTCCCTAGCCTTCCTGGGGTAGGGCTATCCCCCAGGTAGAGCTCTCGGGTGAAGCCGAGGCCAAAGACATGTGTTGGGATCGGACGCCCGCAGGTCGTCGTCTCCCTCAATGCCCAAAATCCCCTTTTCCACCCTAGCCCCAAAGCCTCGTGCCGGCAAGCACGAGGGAGAGATATTTATACTCCGAGCTCTCAACGAGTGCGTGTCCTTGTTCATGCAGTGTGTGTGGTCGTCTGTAAAATGTCAAGTGTTCAGGTGTGAGTGAGTGTGTGTGGTGGAGAGCTCAAACCTGTGGGTGCGCTGTACCCAAGTAGCTGCACACATCAACTACCTCTGCAGGTCCTATGTGTAGTGTGTAGTGTCAAGGGTGTCAGTATGAGTGTATATTGTAGTGTTGTTAGGCTGGGAACCCGCAGAGACGCCTAGATCTCTGAAGAAGTGGCTAGTCCACTTCCCCCTACGGGGCCCTAACCAGTACTATATCAATTTCAGTTTTTCGAGCTTTATCCTCAAAAGCAATACATAGATGTGGGAAAGTGCAAAGTTGTGAAATATATTCGCCAAAAAATATTACAAAAAAGAACAGGATATTTTTACTTTTCCATAATTCTTTCTACTATCGGTGATATATGTAAGATATAGGATAGCTGCGGCTTTGCCATTCTCCAGAGAGCTTTGCTCTAATAAAGAGTTGGCATAATCTTAGTTTTGACAAGTTTTTCTTCAATAGAAGCATCCAAACAACCATTGATTCTACTGATAGGGTACCTGGCTTTAAAGGGTCTCAAACGTGCCCCATTTACTTCTTCATGGTCTTACTCTAACTCCGGCCAACATGGTTGGGAGCGCAAGATTTCATCGAGGATTCCTCCAGTGAGTGAGTACCTAGCTCCGAGCACCTTCAGTTGATCTTACGTATGTTTAGATAGGGAAGTCTCATCCGAGACTTTCAAATTCCGTATGAACTACCCGTGTTACTATGCTCACACTACTTATCGTAGATTCTGGACTTGCACTATTCTCCTAGTCATAAAAATTAGTGACGCTCCCACATTAAGTATGTGTAAGTTAGCTGGAGAATATATTCCATGTTCTTGGTGCCCCAAATAGTGTTGGGACATTAGCATCGCATTCGATTAGTAGTGTTAGTTTCCGCTAATTGCAGTACTTCACCATCATCTGCACTCTGCTGGCCGTATTTCTTCCTTTTCCCCTGCGAAATACACGCATGCTTGGGCCAAAACTGCATGAAATCACGCGCCATAAAAACAAGCATAGCTGTTATTTCTAACCAGGATGTAGGCCCTAGGTACCTCGCGTTTTGAATCCAGTACTACCTGTTATCATTGTTACCTGACTGACCTTTGATCTGTCCCTGATGACCTTGGGAACATGAATCAAAACTAATCCTAGCAGCTTTGATAGCGACAGTTATTAGTGACATGATATTAGTAGCATGAAGTAAAGTTGCTTGAGCTACTTGTGCTTTTCCGTTTCTGAGGG
This sequence comes from Triatoma infestans, assembly GCA_011037195.1. Lineage (NCBI taxonomy): Eukaryota > Metazoa > Arthropoda > Insecta > Hemiptera > Reduviidae > Triatoma > Triatoma infestans. The sequence goes on along the minus strand of JAAEAF010001557.1, from coordinate 154,110 downwards.
TCGTGATTCTCCCATACATGAGGGAGGGGCCCTCCTTCAGAACATTTTATCCTCTACTGAAGCATTATTTTGTAGAGCTAATACAGAATGAAGTATTTTTTAATTTAATAATAATATAGCTATATACTTTGTAAAATAATTTCTTTTCTTTGTAATTTGTATATAAATAAAGTAATATTATTATGTTTTTCCCTCAGCAAAGCTGTCTTGGTGTGACCTCGCGAGCCCAAAGTGAGGGAGGTAATGTTTCCGGTTGTGTTGTTTAATAAGAAAAACAATAAAAGGTGCTGTCAGATTATACGTAATGATACTAGGGCAGAAAGGGCTACGTTGTGCACTCGTATTGCAGGACCTCTGTGACTATCCGACTGAAGAGAAGCACCACTGTCTGTTGCATTTCATGCGTGAGGTACCTGCTCAGCCCCAGCCTTCTCAGCTTCTCCCACAGTAACCTCGGGATCATCAGGTCTATACCCGAGAGGATCAGGGGATAATTTCTACATTCCCCCTCCACAGAGCAGATACCTCGGCCACGAGCGGTCTATATTTCTCTATTTTGTCTGAATATGCTCGAAGCATATTGGCGGCATCCGGCAGGACATCAATAAATTAGAACACCCACCTCTTGCTTTGTCGTCTCAGACTATACTTAGCGGATGCTCGCTCGCTACTTTATTTTTATTATTATTAGGTAATATCACCCAGGATTAGCCTGCTTACGGACATCAAACTATGGTACAGATTTTCTTTATTCAAGAATCCACAGTGTATGATCGCCAACTCAAATGTCGAAATATGAGATCGCTGCCTACCTGAAATTGTAGGCTCTTGTCTGAGCTTAGGTGATCCACTAATATCCAGCATTCTAAGCTAATAATCCATTGTGATATTAATTGTAGTATCATTTGCGGATCATGTAATGGATGGTGGCTGTTGGATAGAATAAAATTAATTTCTCATTTTATACTTTCATTTATTTTTCAATTTCTTTTTATTAAATTTTATGTAATAATGTTTAGGTGATGGTTGCAGTGGAAGTGTAAGTACCACCATCCAGACTCCACACAATCCTCCTTACGATTTGCGGCGGAAGTCGCCTTTTTTTGCAGATGTTGAAGTACCTCTTCCACGGAAACGACCCAGAAGATCTTGCTCGGCGTCTAATAGTGGTAAGACAATTTGGATTTTATTATTAAGAAGTGTATCAGGTTCGGCGTAGAAACTGATTTTTTTTCGAAACAGCTTTAACTTTTGTAGGGGTTTTAAAGGGGAATAGGGTGAGGGTTGCTTTGGCAATTTCGTACATCATGGAGAAGTTGTTATTATAACGTTGTATAAAAAAGGGCTTTTCTGTAATTCAGATCCAATGAGGATTTCGTACTTACTTTTTGGTTTACTCGAAAGAACGTTCCATCACGGAACTCTAACTTCCATCGACCACGATCTTTTTTTTCTTCTTCCCATGATGCATGAGTCTTATTGTAAGATCTGGACACTCATCAATGAGTGTCTGTCGCTCCTGTCTGTTGGTGCCTTAGAGCGCGGCCTCCTTATATATGCTTCCTTCGCATCATCTAGTCACCTTATTAAAGGCGGTCGAATCCTAAGCCTCGCTCTCCCTCTCACCCGGCTTTCCATACATTAACTTTTTGGTTGCCAGTCATTATGCACATTCAGAACTCTTAATCCTACCTTTCTTTATAAAAGAGGCTGTTAGATATTTCTATGGGGTGTTGTGGAAATCCAAGGGAAATCACAAGACACATATGCTCAATACAATACTTCAAAACAAGTGATCTCTGTATTGCTTCCTTCGAAACAGATTCCCACACACCGCATCTAACCAGCGGTGTATTGAGCACGGATTTGGCTATAAACCTTCCAGTATTGGGCACTCCTCTACCGGCATTTGCTCATCTGTCCACGATTGGCTGGGTTCGGAGAATGGGTTGTGTTTTCGAAGGACCATCTCGGCAGGGTAAGCTGAATGGGCTGGGAGGAAGGTTGCTGAATGCCAAATAACTTCAGTGGAAACATAATAAGGAATACTGAGATTAATGAAAAGTAGCCACTTAAATTTTTAAGACATGCAAACACTGGTAAAAGAAGGGTGAATTTGAAAAATGTCTGTTACTTGCATAATTTATCATTTGCTCCCATCCACTGCCCTAAGTTAATGAGTGTTACATGATAAAGTTCTAGAAGATAGCGGAGTTGTAGTCCAGATCCGTCGCAAGTTAAAATCAACTAGGGAATTTCACTGCTGTAAACAAACCTTTACTGGCAAAACGCAGAATTAAATTATTATATAACCAATAATTAATGGAAAAAACAAATTCTAACTTACTGCGTATGCAGCCTTGATGGTCAAATGTAGGTTAGTTAATCAAATGAATTGAAGGCAACAAAAAATAACAATATAATATATACTCGATAGCATTAATAAGAATTAAGGAAAGTTGGAAAAGGAAACGAATAAAGTTACCTCAATCCACAGACAACTGGGACTTCAGTTCAGACACGTTAGCTCAGATTATAAGTTCATAATAAATTTCACCCTGGTACATAGGCGAAGTGATCCAGTGGCGCTTTTAGCATTTAAACAACACTCGAAAATTAATATTGCATTGACTAGAACAATTAGAAATATTGGATTAACCAAGACCATGTGCTTGCCTTGTGAATTGGACAGGAAGCTACAGACCTTAGTCGAAAAGCGTAAGTACGCTTTTAAACACAAAACATAAATAAGTTGCTAATTCATTAGCAGAAAAAGTTGCCCCCCTCCTCTTATAAAAATTCAAACAACAACCATGCTAGTTACATTTTCTGGTAACAACAGGCTCTCAAGCTTTAAGAAAAACGCAACAAAAACTGTGTCCGGTTACCTTAGTAATCTCATTATTCCTGATTGGGGCGAATCTTCTATCCTCCGTTTGCCTAAATGACAACAGATCTACCTTAAAATCATCCTTTTCCAGATTTCCAACATCTTTTCATTTTCTTTGAACTTTGCCTCAGTTCCGTTATCAAATAGAACTACCGGCCTAACTATTCTTGTAAAATACAAGTTTTGCTGCTCATGACATAAATTTTCGAATCAGAATGACCAGAGTCAGCTTTAAAAGAAAAAACAATAAGATAAAGAGATTGTTATGTACCGCGAAGTGATTGTGAAATCTCTATTGGAATTTGGAGACTACTTTGCTGGAACAGATGAGATAATAATAGTCCGAAGTGAATAATAATAATCAGTGACGTGCGATGCCCTGCGTTCCACTTTTCCCTGGTAACTGAAATGGCCCCACCATTGTGGAGGGTGTCTCGATCCATGGTTTTCTGCTTGCAGAAATAAAACCTTGTAAATTTCATTGTTATTCAATTTAAAATAAATTTGATCAGAATTCTAATACATCATCATAAATAAGTATTTAGTATAACAGTATTTTTACTAAGTAAAGTAGTGTTTTTTTTTTTAATGTAAATAAAAGACATAATTTATTTCAGCAAATTCACCTCCTGCAGCTCATTATCTACAATATGAACTGCCCGATGAAGTTCTCTTAACTATATTTAGTTACCTGCTAGAACAGGATCTTTGTCGCATCTCTCAGGTGTGCAAAAGATTCCGAACAATAGCAAACGATAATGGTTTATGGTATGTATTGAAAATAAAAATTAACAAAAAATACGATTATTTGTTCTAATTTACATTTCATTTACTTCCCCAAAGTTTATTTAGTAATTCTTTAAATATATATGTATTGCAGGAAACGTCTTTATCACAACGTGTTTGAGTATGATCTTCCGTTATTTAATCCAGAACCATGTAAATTTGAATTTATACCAGCAACAGAATGGGCCGAATTGGACAATCCATGGAAAGAAAGTTTTCGACAGTTATATAGAGGCGCCCATGTAAGACCGGGCGCCAGCGCAATCTATACAGCCAGAGGGAGGCATTTGCCACATTTTGAAACAGTACAATCCGCACTCGATCATGCAGATGAAACTTTTCCTCCTCGTGGTGGGCTACCTGCGCTTATCTTTATTCATGGCGGGACCTATAAAACAGAATTTCTAGTGGTCGATACAGATGTCGCCCTTATAGGTAAGTGAAAATACAGTTTCTTTGTTATAATTAAGGCGCATCAACATCTATGCCCAGAACCTTCTGACGGTACACTGTCGACCTCATATAGTGTTTACCGTTATTATCAGGGGACCCGACATGAACGTTATGGTCAAAACCTGTGAACCGGAAGTGTGACAATACTGAAGTTTCTTTCCAGCTTTCTTGATTTTTTTTTTTTTTTTGGAATCAAAGAGAATCAGTCACTTAAGTGAAATCCAACATTCCCTTTTACTTTCTCTTACTGCTAGTAAGAGGAAGTACTGTAATCGTGTCAAATTTTCGATATCGAGCTTTCATCGGAAATGTATGTTTTATATACACACACATATTATATATATATATATATATATATATGTGTGTGTGTGTGTGTGTATATATCTTTGTATGTATACACAGCATAGCATAGTGAACATCATAGCACAAAATTGCAGAAAGTTCAGACTTGATATTCCGTTTGGGGGGCATCACCATGGGACAGTATGTTATCTGTCAAAATTCCTCTACCGGAAGTACCACTTTACTGAATAAATTTTTTTTCACTTTTTTGAAATTTTCTCAAAAATGGCTCCCACGATTTTCTTTAAACTTGGTATATCAACTACACATACAAAGATCTACAACTTGTATTTGAAACATTTCTCTGGGAAAATGCATTTTACGCCTCTAAAGTGCTATTTTAGTTTATTACACAATTCTATCATCTTAATAATATTAATTAGAATTAAATATGTTGTTGAAATTCCGATTTTGGAGAAAATTAGACGACCGGAATTGCGTTTTTACTGAAAAGTATTTTTCAATGTTCTACTATTTTTCTAAAACGTCTCCCACGATTTTCTTTAAACTAAGTATGTGAATTAAACATATAAACAGTACAACTTTTATTTCAAACATTTCTCCGGGTAAACTCATTTAAGCGAGCTTTTAGGGGTAGGGTATGTTTGCCTCGAAAGTGGTATCATAGTTGATTACACAGTGCTATCATAGTTGATTACACAATACTACCATCTAGACAAAATTAATTAGAAATAAATAGTTTGCCAAAATTCCGAGTTTCAAGAAAATTAGTAAACCAGAATTGTATTTTTACTGAACAGTTTTTTCAGTTTTTCTGATTTTCTCCATAAAAAACACCGACGAAGTTCATTAAATTTGGAATACTAACTATAAAGTTTGTCAGCTACAATTTTAAAAACTGAAGTAAGAGAAAGTTGTGTGAGCGTTTCACACCAGATTTTTATATTTATGGTTTCTGCTCGATTCTTTTAAATGACTCCCACTTTTTTTTTACTTAGTTTAAGAAAACTATTCTTACTACATATTTAAGATATCAATTGTATTTTCCAAAAATGATTTTAAGGGGCGTGGGGGAGCTTTAACGCTAACGTTTCCTAAAGTGTCATTTCTGCGTAATAAACAGTTCGCCCAGGTATATAATATTTTGAGGGCAGTAAATATTACGTAAAAATTCCAGCTGAAGAAAATTTGCTAGAACCCTTTTTAAACCATAAAATGGTAGTGTTTTTTAGTACATTTTTGAGATCAGGATTCGAAGTCGTTCTGAGTTCTGTAACCGTGGTCCTTAGAGTTGGTATCTCTAATCGTTACTGATTATTTTGATTGTGGTCCGTATATATGGGACTTCCTTTATGTTATTTTGTGAAAAATGAGATGTTGCCAAGATTTCAATTTATGTTTATTCGTAATTTTTTAGGAGCTGCGCCAGGAAATGTAGCGGAATCTGTTATCTTGGAGAGATCTACTGAATCTACATTAATGTTCGTTGAAGGAGCAAAAACTGCCTATGCAGGTCATCTCACACTTAAGTTTGTCCCAGATGTGCAAGCGAATGTATCTCATCATAAGCACTATTGTTTAGAAGTTGGTGAAACCTGCAGCCCCACCATTGATCATTGTATCATAAGAAGCACTTCTGTTGGTGAGTATTTCTCCTTGATATTTTTGAAATTTTTTTAATATCAACAGATCAAACTTAATGGTATATTTTTGTGATAGTGGGTGCAGCAGTTTGTGTGAGCGGTGCTGGAGCGAATCCCCTTATTCGTCATTGTGACATAAGTGATTGTGAAAATGTTGGACTTTATGTCACTGACTATGCTCATGGAACATATGAGGATAATGAAATTTCTAGAAATGCTTTGGCTGGTATTTGGGTTAAAAATTATGCCAACCCAATAATGAGACGTAATCATATACATCACGGAAGAGATGTGGGAATATTCACTTTCGATAATGGTTTGGTAAGTGTCATCTTTTGCTTTTTATCTGTTGATACCTAAAGAAAATATTGTTAATGCAAACAAACATCTAACATTCATCTTACTTTTTAAACCATAAGAAATTGTGGCGTTGAATTAGAGGGCCCAGCTCCTAGCTGCAGACTCCAAACACTAGAATTCAGAATCCTTGGGATTCTAGTTAATCTTTTCTGCAAAGTCCAACCAAACCATCTTGAATGACATCAAAATAATATTCCCCAGAGAATACCTGGAATCATCTCTATTGTATTCCTATTATCTTTTGTGTGAGTCCGTTATACAATCCGTTGTGTAATTTATAAGACTTATTGTGGTGAGTACTGGTTCCCACATAATCGAAGATGATTAGGAACAAGATTTTCATAAAACAAGATCTGCAAAGCAACTAGATCTTCAAAAAACACATATGCTCATGTTGTTTCCTGATTCCTCTGATTCATGATGTAGTATTACCTGTATACGTTCACGTGTCTTTTAACCGGCAGTGAACCAGGAGCATGGTAATCGTCATTTTAGTGTTCTGCTCCAATGGGGCCTTCGTTAAATGGGTCTTGTTAATAAAGGCCTCAATGTTCTAACGATCTGAGGCCGGATTTGTAATTTTAGTCAACTTATCTGCTTTTCATTTTGAAGTTCTCCAGACCATCGGCACTGACGTTTCCTAGCGACAGTGGCCGCGGAAGACAAAAGTTACCCAGTGATTCAGAGTCAAGAGGTGATTGAATTCTGTTATGGAGTGCTATCATTGAGTAGCGCCTATTTATTAGTGTTTTTGTTTATTTAGTCAAAAACGGCCAAACATTTGCTGTCAGTTTGTACGAATATACAAAATAATAGCGAACAATAATTGATAACAACCACACGGCCTACGTGAATTTTGCAATTCTTGTCTTCATTTCAATAAAGTCCCAATTAATCGGATCCAACTAGTTAGATCCAATATTAAGATTTTCAAGAAACGAGATAATTCCAACTAAACGTGATTTGATTCTTCTTCAATGAAACTCTTCTTTGAAAGAATGAATTGATTAAAAAACTTCTTTTGAATATTATCTTGCTTTGGGAATATTGAGCTGTATAAATGGGAACCAATACTTAAGCATTGAATGGACTTAGGCCTGCACTTATATGTTTTAATGTCAGGAGAAGTGTCTCCGCTATATTAACATTTTTATGGCGCTTTGTATACCACATCAATGTATTGGTGGTATTTCAATATTGAATCAAGTAATCTCAACTTGATTACTAAAAAAAAAGATTATACGAAAGAAGAAAAGGGAATTCCTAAAAAGAAAAGTTGAGCAGATTGAGGAACTGCGAGTAAATAATGAAACAAGAAAGTTCTACAGAGCGGTGAAGTTTTTGAACCGAGGTTTTCAACCGAGAATCGATACTTGTAAGAATAAGAATGGGAAATTAATGCAAGGTGCACAAGTATTAGACAGGTGGAAGGAACACTTCACTGACCTGTTAAATAGAAATAGTAGTGCAATTTTGGTAGCGGATGAAGTTAATCTTACTGATGATTTGGAACCGCTGTCTATAGAAGAGGTGATCGAATCAATCGGAAAATTAAAAAACAATAAGGCTTCAGGAGAGGATATGCTCACAGCGGAACTATTTAAGTACGGCGGAGACGAGCTACTCAACAGCTTCCATGCTCTGATTGAAAGTATTTGGAATAATGAATGTATGCCTGGTGACTGGAATACCAGCATTATTTATCCAGTCTATAAGAAGGGTGACAAGATGTGCTGCGGTAACTACCGAGGCATATCCCTGTTAAGCGTGGCTTATAAAATTTTCTCCAACATACTTGTCAATAGATTAAATGCCTATTCGGAAAACAGCCTCGGAGAATATCAATGTGGGTTCCGAAAAGGGCGAGGAACCGCGGACCAAATTTTCGTTATGAGGCAGCTAATGGAAAAATGCTGGGAATATAAAACCGACCTTCATTGATTATAAACAAGCCTTTGACAATATAAGTAGAGCGAATTTGGTAAGTGCCTTGCGGAAACTCGCCATTCCCAAGAAGTTGATCAGACTGATATGGGTAACGATGTGCGGTAGTAAGGCGAGAGTGCTGGTCAATGGGTCTTTAAGCGAGATATTCCCGATCTCAGCTGGAGTAAGACAGGGGGACGCGCTATCCGCAACATTATTCAATATCGCGTTACATGATATGGTAGATAAGCTCAACGTCACAGGAAATATAATTCATTCAATGAATCAAATTTGTGCTTATGCGGATGATTTATGCATAATAGCTAGAAGCTTTCGCTCATTAAAGGAGGTTTTTCGTACCCTTAAAGCTGAAGGCGATAAAATTGGTCTCGCAGTAAATGAAAGAAAAACAAAATACATGAACATAAGCCCAACCGGCAACTCTGCGGTAGCCCAAAAACTAGAAGTAGAGGGCTTTTCTTTTGAGAAGGTAAAATCATTTGTATACTTAGGGGCTGAGCTGAACAGCGAAAATAGGATTGTACCCGAGGTAAATTATAGGATCATGGCCGGAAACCGTGCTTATTTTGCCAACTTGAAGCTATTCCGTTCTTCTCTATTGTCACGTAAAACAAAAATTAATTTATATAAAACATTAATAAGGCCAATTGTGACATATTCCGCGGAAACTTGGACCCTCTGTGTGGCAACTGTGAATCAGTTAAGAATATTTGGAAGGAAGATTTTAAGAAAGATATTCGGTCCCACATTGGTGAGGGGAGAGTGGAAAATAAGAACTAATAATGAGCTTTATGAGATGTATCAAGAAAATGATATAGTGCAATTCATAAAGGCAAGAAGAATTGAATGGTTGGGCCACGTGGTACGGATGCCGGACAATCGGATGCCAAAAAAACTACTTTTCTCCAAAATGGAGGGTACAAGAGGTAGAGGGCGACCGAGAAGACGTTGGATGCAGGATGTGGAGGCCGACTTGCGGAAGCTGGGAGTGACTGATTGGAAAAGGAGGGCGTTGGACAGAGAGAGGTGGTGCGAAGTTGTCAGGGAGGCCAAGGCTCACATAGAGCTGTAGAGCTATTTAGTAAGTAAGTAAGTAATCTCAACTTAGGTTTTTTACAAACACTTCACTAGGACGTTAATGAGGCGGTTTATTTTGTTCTGCATATCTTTTTGTTACAGCCCCATTGTAGCAGATTTTTATGTTTTTAAAATAATTATTTAAACAATAAAATAATATTCCAGGGATTTTTCGAGGCCAATGATATACATAACAACAGGATAGCGGGATTTGAAGTAAAAGCTGGAGCAAATCCAACAGTGGTTCATTGTGAAATTCACCATGGTCAAACTGGCGGAATTTATGTACATGAACATGGTCTAGGGCAATTTATAGATAACAGAATACATTCAAACAATTTTGCTGGTGTTTGGATTACTTCAACAAGCAATCCAACAATTCGGAGGAATGAAATCTACAATGGGCAGCAAGGGGGTGTTTATATATTCGGAGAGGGTAGAGGACTTATAGAACACAATAATATCTATGGTAATAAAAGTCTTCTACTTCTGTGATTTAGAATAATTGCCCTTTATTGATAGTTTTCAGAAGGTCAATCCTTTTCTGTGTGCACTTTTAGGCAATGCATTAGCTGGAATCCAGATAAGGACTAATAGCGATCCTATTGTACGACATAATAAGATACATCATGGCCAACACGGTGGAATCTATGTTCATGAAAAAGGTCAAGGTCTTATTGAGGAGAATGAAGTATATGCTAATACTCTTGCTGGTGTTTGGATTACAACTGGATCTTCACCAACATTAAGGCGTAATAGAATACATTCCGGTAAACAAGTTGGGGTGTATTTCTATGATAACGGGCATGGAAAATTAGAAGATAACGACATCTTCAACCATCTGTATTCTGGAGTTCAAATCAGGTAATTTAATTTTTTAATTGTCAGAATGGAACAAAAAAAGTCTGTTAGTTTTTCTCAAGTTAATTTGAAGACAATTTTATTTATCTATCAAGCCTTTTGTTTGAAATAAAGAGACTTGTTTACGATCACTGAACCCATCTTGTGTCCGTAATTTAATGGCCTTTTGATAATCCATGAGGAGGACAAGAAACACCTTCACCCAATTTCCACTTCTACAATTGTAAATCTTTCCCCAGGAAAGATATATTGACATAACAAGTGATAAACAAGGGCATATGTAGCTGCACTTTGGAGGACAGAAAGTTCGAACTCTAATTCGTGGGTGTTTGATCTTGTCCAACGAGAATGCGACGTTAGGCATGACCTTGTTAGAGAATAGAAAGATGCCTTATTCAGTCAGGACTCAGGAGTTTTTTATTTATTTGCTAGTCAGATTATCTGACCAATGTTTCAGCCCCAGCGTAGTGGTCTAATTGTTACAATTGTAGGTAAGCTCAAAATTGTAGGTACAGTTCAAAATGAATGCTCCCATCCAGCAGACTCCATTCGAACATTATATTTATATTTTTCTGTAATTATTCTTCCCAATAACAGATCTCATTCGCCCGATTTATGGAAATGGTCTAATTTACATAACGAAGCTGAAGCTGAAAGTGATCCAGAATATTTAGTAAGTTCAGATGAAAACTACCGTTTTTCTTCTCCTTACAACCAGCGGAATGAACGGACAGACTTTTGTTACAATTAATTGTATCTACTAGTTTGTTAATATAAATTGTATTATTTAAAAAAAATTGTTTATGACTTCAGAACTGGCAGTAATCCTATAATTCGAGGTAATAAAATCTGGGGTGGCCAAAATGGAGGAGTTCTTGTGTATAATGGAGGTCTGGGTGTACTTGAGATGAACGAAATATTCGATAATGCAATGGCTGGTGTTTGGATCAAGACTGATTCGAATCCTACTCTTAAGCGGAACAAAATTTTTGATGGTCGAGATGGTGGTATTTGTATTTTTAATGGTGGCAAAGGTATGTTCAGTCAACCAGTTCTAGAATATTTATGTAAAAGTTCTTTTTTTTCTTAGGCTACCTGTTTAAGTATTTTTGTATTTATTATTTGGTTTTCTTTCAGGAATATTGGAAGAAAATGATATATTCCGGAATGCTCAAGCTGGTGTCTTGATTTCGACACAAAGTCATCCAATTTTAAGAAACAATAGAATATTTGATGGTTTAGCTGCAGGAGTTGAAATTACAAATAATGCGACAGCAACATTAGAAAATAATCAGATTTTTAATAACCGTTTTGGGGGACTTTGCTTGGCCAGTGGTGTACAACCAATAGTTCGAAGTGAGTATACCATTTCCTAGTTTCAGTCCTATTTCATTGTTATTGTACCTTGATCTGTAAGCGATCGCCTGGCGATCACATTGGTTTTTAATACTGGTTACTGTGAGTGTCAGCATGTGATGATAAAATTGTCATGTAAATGTTGCTGTTGATTTGTTATATGCTGTAAGACTGACCTGTAGACACAATGATTGTGTTAATGCACTTCGCTGGGGCGTGCTTGCCTCCTCTGCTAGTATTCAGAGAAGTTTAAAAAAGTGCTCTCTTTCTCGATGCCCACTTTATAAAAAATGCGAGAGATTGAGAAATAAATCTAAAGAGTAAGGTCCCTTTTACTCAATCTGTTTTATTAATTTGTTTTTAGGTAATAAAATTTTTGCGAATCAAGATGCTGTAGAAAAAGCAGTATGCCATGGTCAGTGTTTATATAAGATTTCCAGTTATACATCATTTCCGATGCATGATTTCTACAGGTGCCAAACATGTAACACAACTGATCGCAATGCTATATGTGTGAACTGTATCAAAACTTGCCATGCAGGTCATGAAGTGGAATTCATAAGACATGACAGGTGTGTTAGTTTTTTTAATTTATCTTTTATTTTTCTATATCACCTACAAAAAAAAAAAAAAGAGCATAGGCTCTAGTAGAATTCTCAGTCTCCTTATTCAAGATAAACTTTAGAAGTTTAAGGGTAGCCATAGTATATCTTATCTGACAAGTTTTGCGTAGGCTACAATGAATTTCTTTAAACCTGGTATACTAACTACATATACTTTTATTTGCAACATTTTCCCAGAAATTTTATTTTTGTGTGTTCTGAAGGAGCCGACGTAAAATAAACTCTCTAAAAACTACTCAAATTTCAGTATTATGCATAGGGTACATTACATCAACACAACAGCAACTGAACTTTAGTACAAAATTCGAATTTAAAGAAAATTTTTCAGAATTGTGAGAGGGAGTGTTTCACACAGATTTTTTTTTTATCTGTTTCCGAAGAGATGACACAGATACATCCAATGTGCAAACTCGTTTCTTTGTCATAAGCTTCAACTAAAACAATGAAAACAAATTTCAATTTATTCATTAGACTTGGCTGTTGAACTTTCATAGTATATTAAGAACACTGCTTTGCGGGTCACGAATTTTTTTGTTTGTTTCAGGTTTTTCTGCGATTGTGGTGCAGGAACATTATCAAATCCTTGCCAACTTCAGGGAGAACCAACCCAAGATACGGATACGTTATATGATTCAGCTGCGCCAATGGAGTCACACACTCTTATGGTGAACTAAAAGAAAAAAATAATTTTTATTAAATATCTTTTCTGTATAACCAAAATCCCTTTTTTAAGAACAACCTTTGTATGTATATTTTAATGATTTATTTTCTTTTTACCATGAATTCTATGTTTTCTGTTATGCACCCAATGTCCAGGAAATGTTCATGCTTAAGTAGTTTTTTTTTTGTAAAAGGTGTGTAACTAACCTGATTTAAAGAAAAAAAAGGGGGGGAGAGTTGTGCAATATGTAAGAAAATCCTTGTTTTATTTTTTTTTGTAGACTGAAATAGTGAAATGTCAAGTTTATTATTTTTGTATGAAGATTGGAAATCTGACAACAAATGTCCGAAAAAATTTTATCGTCAGAACACTCGATTGTATTATGTTCATCTTTTGGTTTCAAAAATTCAGCTTCCAAAACTGTTGTTTTGTACAAGCATTTTTTTATACAAATATATATATACATATATACCACACATTAATTTTTTTATAAATGCAAATAAATTAGAAGTAAACTTCGGAACTTGTTGATCAAGCAAAGAAATGTATATGTTATAAAAATGTATTTGAAAGGACAATAGCATCTTTTCTATGTATTTCCTCGAATATTTAAAATTTGTTCTATAAAAACCAATATAATTAAATAACTTGGTTAAATGCGTGAATGAATCTTTAGCATCTAGCAGAAGTATTGAAAGAAATTTCTTAGAGCATATCTGCAATTGTTTAAAAATAATTTTAATTATATTTGCGATGTATTGAAAGCCAGAAATTTTTCTCACACTTTTTGTATTGAAACAACAAATGTCTTATTTGTACTTAGTTCTTTTCTTTAATGCTCAGTCGATGAAGATGATAAATATTTTGGATAAACTTAATCGTAAATTTACAAAAAAACTAACTTCTTAAAAAAAAACATTCAAACATTTTGCCCTAGAAAATGTGCTCTTGCTAAAAAGTCTACTAAGATTAGTAAGTCTAATAGCAATATAAATGTCCATATAATTTTTAATTTATCACCTTTTGCATGTACTTCGCTCTTTTTATGACGGTGAATACGCCTTGAGCTAGGGGTTCCCTTTCGTATAAGAAAAAAATTATTTTTCCATTGGTCCCTCTCCTTGCAGCAATATATTAGTGGATACGAGGTTCAGATCACAAGTTGGTCTTCCGAATCTCAAAGAAAACAAGAAAAATGTCATATATTTAAGGTAAAAAAACTTAGAAGGATTGAAGAAAGAAAAAAAAAATTGAATAAAAGAAGTAAAGAAAAAAGTTTTGTGCCCAGGGTCGCCAGAAGCCTAACTTTATATCTTCAGCAATTCAGAAGATAAACATTTCTAAGCTGAAGATATTTCAGATTTACTCTTCTCATCTCTTAATTTAAAACTTACATTGCTTAGGGTTTTAGAGACCTAAAGTCCTTTTTGTTGACAGTTCTCCCATTTTCATCCTCTCATACGCCCTAAACCGCAGTCGCTTCTCTTCTAGGCACTTCTACTACTTTCACTTACAGGTTCGACCTAATAGTCCTACTTAACTTCTTTTGAAGAAAAGAAGCTCTTCTTTTACTTTGAAGCCGTTTATTAGATGAGTCACTAGATAAGATTTCATTTCTTTACTTTACTTCCACTTTTTGTGATCGTGTCAATTTTTTTTTAATTGAATAAGTTTTAAATGTGAAAAACTTGAATCAAGGTTTTTCGACCATTTTAGCTTATAACTCATTGAGAAGGCATTTCGAAATACATTTTTTTCTTAAGGAATATCCGAAGTTTAGCGGTTCTTCTTCGAAAACATATAACTAATTTGTTTAAAGAACCTTCAAGGATCATTATATGGTCGATGGAAACCTCCTGCCCAAGCAGAAACAGAGACAATATTTGGAAACAAACAAAATCTATTCACGCAATCGGTAAATTGTTGCATCCAGTGATTCCTTTCTATTTTCTTTTATTAAATAATTGAAGAGGGGCAAAATTTATATAAGGAAGCGATAGCAATATTAATGTGATTAGCACTCGAATTCTATTAATCTCCAAAATTCTTTTTGGTAAGTTAACATTCTCTAAAGATTCAGCTAGAAGCAGAAAACGAAATTCCGATAATTATGCTTATTATTGCGTTTAATGATGATTTAACCTCTTGATATAAAAAAGAATCTAAGATGTTTAAAGCCAAGCGATCAAAT
Source organism: Triatoma infestans (assembly GCA_011037195.1). NCBI lineage: Eukaryota > Metazoa > Arthropoda > Insecta > Hemiptera > Reduviidae > Triatoma > Triatoma infestans. Next base: position 138,959 of record JAAEAF010001557.1, on the reverse strand, counting down.
TTATAAATCATATTACCTCTCTTATTGCAGTAAGAGGAGAAGTGTTGTTTTTCTTAAATTACTGATTTTCACTTAGAAATAAATCTACCCCCCATGTCAATTTCACGCAACAGTTCAGTTTTTCATTTGAAAGTAGTGTCAATGTCCGTTACCTTAGGTTATAGATTAACTTAGAACCCGCATACAGACTTGAAAGATAACTTCACTAACATACTTTATGATTTAAACTGCACTTACTATACAGTAGTTTACTAAATCACAGAAATTGATGTGAAAACTCACAACAGAAATTAAATTACTATTTGGTTATTACTTATTTCGCTTCATTATGGATTTACAGTATAGAACTGTGGCATACATCAGTGAACCAATATCTCGCATATTCAGTAAATCGTCAAAAAACCCAGAACCACAGTCCCATTCCAGTCCATATTTTCAAGTCCAATTTTCTTTACAGATCTTGAAATCTCATAGGTAAATTTGCAAGTTCAGGTTAAAAAAAGTTCCTAAGGGCCTATCCCCTCATACTCATTTTTTTTCCCACACCATTCGGGCGGTCCCTGAGCCCTCTCATTCTAATCTCTAAATCTGACTTCTTTCCCGCAAATGATGAGATAAATCCTAACCGAAGGCTCAAACATCATAGCTACCTAATACAATCCGTGGGTGACTGTAAGTGAAGAAGAAGAGAAAAGTGCATGTTAAGTGAACATTAAGGTAGTTTTCAATTCCCCTCCCAGATTGTGTTGAGATGGAACTGAAGTCGTCAGCATTATAGTGAGTGTCGTTCGACTGAGGCACATAGTTTTATTTTTGCCAAGTTCAATCCGAATAGCAAGGGGCTTCGAATGTTTTGGCGAACAGGACGCCGTACATACCGGATATACATTCCAGATGCATTATCTGGAAAACTATACGAAGTTTTTAGCCTTCTTGGAGTTAGCGTTAGTAACTGTTCTCTTCGATGAGACCAAGAGGTTGATAGCCGTTGTGGTATGATGGGATTGTCAGGCAGGGATGCAAATTTGTTTGAGCCGTGGATAAGGTCAAGAGGTTGATAGCGTTATGGCGCAGAGGTACGATGGGGTTGTCAGTCAGGTATGTCAAACGGTTTTGGTGCAGGGTATGATGGGATGTTCAGTCAAGGATGTCAACTTGTTTAAGCTGTGAATTAAAAAAAAGAAGTGCGGTACTACCATTATTTGAAAATCATTCCGAAATTGTATGCAAAAATAAAATAACCCTTCATTATTTACGACTGTATCTGCTGTAACGTCATCCCTTATGTAATTTGTAATTTAAACGTTTACAGTGCATATTTTTATTGATGTAATTTTTATTTACTTTTTCCCCGTCTTTTGTATTTTGTTTGCTTTATGCTAATAAACAGCTTATGCCGTTTGTACTATAATCAAGATTTTGATAGATAAGCAAAATATAAACTTTGCGCAAATTTTTAAAACTACAGTCGAGTTGTGCGAATTTTATTCATATTTTAATCATCTATATATCTCCTTACTAGCCAACGTATTTAAGTCTGGAAGACTTTTATGTCCGATATAGGACATTTTAATTTGGGCTTTATACTTGTAGCCATTACTCCAGAATTGTAGGTGGTCATTGCATGGTGTCATTTATGTAAATTTCTACTTATTTAAAGTACTGGGCGCAATTTATTTTCTAGAAAATGTGGAGGGTAGCAAGTTGGAGACAGTCCTCAAATTAGGTATTTGTTAGATAAGACTGATAACAGTCTCATGATGCACAACCTGAAAGGAAAAAAAGCAATATCTGATCTCTCAGTAAACCCGGCGCTGAACCGGATATGTAATTAGCGTCATTAAAGTTCAAAGCAACGATACACACACTTCGCACTAATATACTTTCACGAAACTGAATGGGCACCAACTGATTATGCTGAAAATAAATTAATCGATTAGAATTCCTTATAGTTTTTTTTAAGCTTTTCCGTTTCTATTCTCCGGATTTTAACCAGCTAAGGAGCATTAAATTTTAAAAAAGTCATAGAACTAATTTCTTTAAACCAATTTAACAATTTAGAAGCTTAAATTCCTTGATAATAAACTTCAGAAGCCCAGATGATTTTACTGTTAACCACCAAGTTGAGGAATGTTTGAGTTATACAGTTAAATACATATACAGTGATTTCTATATAAAATTGGTTGAACTATTGTTTTTTATGCGATTATCTCAAATATTTCATGATATCACCAGTATTTATTTTTGTTTCCTTGTCATGTTTGTTCCATGCTATAGAATATTTTACTTTATCTTTACTTTTAATCTGTCAGTTTTGTTATGTAATCAGATATAGATTTCTGCATATTTTTAAAACTACAAATGTGTAGTAGTTTTTCTTCATACTTTTTGTATGAATTTTAATATTTCGGTAGAAATGATTGATTATACACCTGCTTGCTGATCTCTTTTGGGTCAAAGCTCAGAACTTTCTATAACCGAAATCTATTAATTCGAGTTTCTTCTTGAAGTTTAATTACCCCAAAATTATAGGTGTTTGTGAACTTAGAGGAGTGTTAAATTAATTCCGAATAATATTTGAGCATCCAATATTTGCATGAGAATGAAAAAAAGGTTTAATTTGATTAAAAAATGCTTTATTAGAAAAGTTAATATCTTCGTATTTAGAATGTTAAGAAATGGCCATAAAAGCCTTAACTAGAAATTATAGTTTAACGAGCCACAATGCAAGAAATGAAAATAGCAGCCTGAAGCGAATAAAAAGTTTACAAATATAATTACAATAACAAATTATTGAAAAACAGATTGAATTAATATTTGTTTGGATTTCCATGAAATATAATGAGTTAGAAGATTCCTAACGTTACAGAGAAGTTTGCGATTTTGATTACCAGGTGGATTAGCGGTTTTTAATACAAAACAACCTTTCGTGGAAAAGTGGAAACAAATTGCTGCTTGAGTTATCTGAAATATCGTCAATTCGATTAAAACTGGCGGGTATGAAATTCGTTTTTCAGTGATAGTCTATTTCACACACTTCGGGCTCGCTACAATTTGTTTATAGTTGCTATTTATGGACTTGACTTCATTATCCCCAAAAACTTTAAATTATAGATTTATCTGATATAAATCGAAAATTACTAATATACAGAACAGATTTGGGTAATGGAAAAATATTAGATTTCAGGCACGTTGAACACTTAAGACAGGGCACCATATATCACGTGTTGATATTTTTTTTATTTATTGCTTTTTTTTATGACTTTCAAATAATTTTTATCCAAAATTGCATTGCGCCAGAACTCCAGTTGATTCGATCGCTGAAACCTCTAGCGGCTATAATCTCTGCAATTCCGCCCAGGTCCAAACTTGTGAGACCCTCGTTTTCTACTGTCTAGTGGATGCTACTCCAACAACTTTCTGGGCCAACGATTATTCCCATCTTTCTGACATAAACATATGCTCTCAGTGCTGTCTGGAATGTTATTTTATACCTTTGCAAGGCGTTTTATTTCGGTTCTCCGAAAATCTGTTATCTTAACAACAAAGCTTCATCACTAACAATTTCATCTCAGCTGCTAAAAGCCTCCGCGAACTATTCATCTTCAGTGACAATACTCTTGATACTCTTACTCGGGAATGGAAAATACTCATATCGTCAGCAAGGATTATCTATTTGACAGTTCAGAGTTTAGCACTCCAATCACAGCTTTTAAGTCTATTGATTTTCAAGACCTCTGTCTGAGGTTTTTCTTTTCCTTTGAAACCTACTACATGAACTCACCACTACATACGAAATCATAATCTCTCTAGATTTATATATATATATATAAAATTTAATTATTTGTTATTATTATTAATTTGTAATATTATTGTTTCTTTTGTTTATGTGATTTAGAATTATTAAAAAAAAACAAGTTGGTTAAGCAAAAGATATCGCTCCGTTAAAATTTATAATAAGTAACCGAACCTTTACAACCGTTTTACAACATCAAACAAATACAGCGGTCGTAACGAACATCAGAACATAATAAGTTCTGTTTGGAGTAATATTCATATTCATCAATTTATAATAATAATAATAATAATAATAATAATAATTTAAACTAACGTATATATTATATTAACTGTATAATTAATATAACTGTATTATATTAATGATATAATTATATATGACGATAATTATATATTTTTGTTCCCCGGGCGTACCAACGGCGGTTATTATAGCGCCTATATATATAAAATTTATATACATAAAACAAATTAGTATTTAACCTGTGCTTCCTTTAGTCTTAAATGTTCGGCGATGTCTGAATTGATAATGTCTGAATAACTTTTTGTGCCAATTGTACATAAACTTCATTTTATGGTCGAGCTGTAATAATGGATTTTTCATGACTTGATCCTTTTGACAGAACTTTGTTTTTCCTTGACAGAAAGATATTTCAGAATTGAACGGTCAAGCTTCAGGATACGATGGAATCCATGAGTAATAAGAAGAATAAACAGAAATTGAAGTTTGCCTTGGAAATGTCTTTTTGGTTGATGTGTCATCTTCTTCTTCTTTCCTGGCACTACAGCCCTTGTAGGGCGTTGGCCTCCTTTACAATTTCCTGCCATTCCGATCTATCCTGGGCACTCCTTCTCCATCTCCTCACTTCTAAAGACCGCAAATCGTCTTCCACATCCTCCATCCATCTTATTCTCGGCCTTCCTCTCTTTCTCGCTCCTCCAGGATGCCCATCGTAGAGTCTCTTGACAATGCGGCCATCCTTTCCAAGTGACCCAACCACTTCAGGCGTCCTTCTTTTATTGTCCCTACCAAATCCTGGTCTTTATATAGCTCCTTCAGCTCTTGGTTGGTCCTGATTCTCCACCTGTCACCTTCTCTTATAGGTCCGAAAATTCTCCTCAGTATCTTTCTCTCCCATACACTGAGGGTATTTTCATCAGCCTTTGTCAGCGTCCACGATTCACTCCCGTAGTGACAATTGGCCTTAATACGGTCTTATATATAACGACCTTCCCTTTTATTGACAGTGCTTTATAGCGTAAGACATTCTGTAGAGCCCAGAAGCATCTATTTCCACTAGTAATACGAGCTTTTATTTCTTCAGACACTTCATTTTTGTTAGTAATAATACTACCTAGGTATTTAAATCTACTGACCTCCTCAAAAGAATGCTTACCTAGGGTTATAGTGCCAATGTTACTAGCCCCTCTTCTTGTTCCACGCATGTATTTTGTCTTACCTTCATTGATTTCCAACCCTAGCTTCTTGGCAGCTCTTTCAAATTCTTCTAGGGTTCCTCCAAGAGCCGCCACTGTTCTCGCCGTAATAACCATGTCGTCGGCGTAAGCTAAATGTTGGCTCAACCTATTATAAATCGAGCCGCCAGGGTTTGTACGAATGTTTCGCACTGCTTTCTCTAGGGCCAAGTTGAATAATAAGGGGGATAGTGGGTCACCTTGTCCTAGCCCTTGTGCTATATGGAAACGACTGCCCGTAATGCCATTTATTCGTACCATGCCCTTGGAATTTCGCATTGTAAGACCGGTGACACGGATCAGCTTTTTTGGAAGTCCCAGTCGCATCATCCACTGATACAATTCATCTCTTTTGATGTTGTCGTAAGCCTGTTTTAGGTCAATAAAGAGGTGGTTTAAGGGCACATTGTATTCATAACACTTCTCCATCATAATTCTGATGGAGAAAATTTGGTCTATAGTAGATCGCCCTGCCCTGAATCCACACTGGTAGTCACCTAACTCTTTCTCGATCCAGTAGGATAACCTTTTCATTAAAATTATAGAGAAGATTTTATATGCGGTGTCAAGAAGAGCTATACCACGATAGCTTCCGCAATCTTGCCGATCACCTTTTTTAAAAATTGGAAATATAATGGCTGTTAACCACCCTTCAGGGATTTCTTCTTGCATCCATACATCCCAAATCAAGGCGTATATTTCTTTCCATAGCTCCTCTCCACCATGCTTCAGGAGCTCAGCCTGGATTCCGTCTTCCCCAGCAGCTTTATTATTCTTCAAAGCGGCAATTGTCTCAATTATCTCCTCTAATTCAGGCGGTTCCTCTACTTGTCCTTCATCTGTTTCTGAGGCCTCGCATACATTCATAACCCCCTGCCCTGACAACACTCCACTTCCGTTTACCTTCTTACTTTAGCATTCAGTAGATTTTTAAAGTATCGGGTCCATCTGTTCTGTATATCATTCGCATCGCCAAGCAGTACTCCGCTCTCGTCCCGGCAGAAACTCATCCTGGGCTTGAATCCTGCTTTGAATTCCCATATACCTTTGTAGAATTTCCTAGAGTTGTGGCCTTCAAAAGCTTCCTGCACCTCCTGCAACTTCTTTTTTTCCATTTCTCTTTTCTTTTTCCTGCATATTTTCTTCAGTCTCAGGCGCCATGCTTTGTATCTGTTCCTGCATATTTTCTTCAGTCTCAGGCGCCATGCTTTGTATCTGTTACAGCTCTCTCTAGTTTTTCTCTGCAGCATCTGCTCTCTTGCCTTATTTCTTTTTTCTACCGCCACCACACATTCCTCATCGAACCAATCATTTCTCACCCTTCTTTTTTGCACACCTACCACTGCTTTAGCTACCGTCTTTATTGTTTCTTTAATATGATTCCATCTTTCTTGTATCCCCAACCTATTAGGAGCTTCTCGTTGCAGGGCTTCCTTCATTCTTTCCTGGTATATCCTTTTCTTTTCCTCATTCCTCATAGCTTCTACACTGAGCTTTTCCTGTTCTTCGCCAATCCTCTGTCGCCTCAATGATAGCCTTTGTTGATATTTTATTCGCGTAAGGTAGTGATCACTGCTACACTCAGCTCCCCTAAAAGATCTCACATCCATTACCCCTGATGCGTGTCGCGACTCTATCAGGAAATGATCAATTTCTTTCCTAGTGACTCCATCTGGTGAGTCCCAGGTTTCTTTATGGATATCCTTGTGCGGGAAGTATGTGCTCATAACACGCATATTTTGTTCTGCTGCGAAATCTATGGTTCGCACCAGATTATGCAAACTGGTAAAGAAATGAATTTTGCATTCAACTTTATTTAAAGCTCTGTTTTATCTCTTAAAGATCTTGAGATGAACTGTTAAGTTGCTAGTGTTCCAGCGTTGCTCCTGTTCAAGAGATCGTGTTTACTATACTTTCCTATGACTGGAAAGAAAGCTTCTTCTCTCCCAACTTTTGCATTTAAATCCCCTAGGACAATCTTGATGTCATGTCTAGGGATGACATCATAGGTTCTTTGTAGTTCCTCATAAAATACATCTTTTTCTTCCTCTGTCTTGTCTTCGGTGGGTGCGTATACACTGATTAAAGTAATATTAAAGAATTTCCCTCGTATCGCACTGTGCACAATCTTTCATTAACTGCTTCAAAATTCATTATTGCATGTTTGAGGGTTTTCTTTATCATGAAGCCCGTTCCTAGCACATTTGCTTTATGACCGATGTTAATAAGAATATACTCCTGTAGCTCCACTACCTTCTCTTCTTTCCATCTTATTTCCTGTAACGCTGCTATTTCTACATTGTATCGTATTAGTTCTCTCTCTAAAATTCTACTCGCACCCGCCTCCAATATACTTGTGATATTCCATGTTCCAATTAAAATTTGTTTGCCTTTAACTCGCCAAGGTCGTACCCGTAGATCAGTCCGGTCTTTCTTTTGTTGTGGATTCGTAATCATGGTTAAATTCGGTTATGTGGGTGATTGGCCCACAGTAACCTAGTTTGATGGAGGGGCTGCCTCCTTAAGGCTATCAAACTAGCCTATAGTGCTTAGAGGCGGTAGCTCTAAGCTATGTACTGTTTGTGACCTTGTCTGTAGTGTAAGGTGTGATTGTGTAAGTGAATAGTGTACTGTTCTGGTGTGTGGTGCATGATTTGTGAGCTGTGGTAACCCGTGGGGGCGCTACTCCCCAAGCGTCTGCATGCAACAGACACCCCTAAGGGGTGTCATAAACAAAAAATAATGTGAACAAAACATTGAGATTTGATTGATGACACATTTTTTTTAAAAAGTTCCAAAAATACAATTGAATAACTCTCTAAACTGGTAAAGAAATGAATTTTGCATTCAACTTTATTTAAAGCTCTGTTTTATCTCTTAAAGATCTTGAGATGAACTGTTAAGTTGCTAGTGTTCCAGCGTTGCTCCTGTGAAGAAAACAGGAGCTCTTCTCTACTATGAAGCAACTTATAACAAAAGTCATTTGTTTTTAGATGTCATAGGTTCTAATCTTATATATTGTTGCTATAGGAAGGGAAGAAGACACACTTAGGCCACTGATGGAGCCAAGAAGTTATATTGTGTAAATCATTAGTGGCCCCAACAGGAAGATGGAGTGTCTCTGCCCCGGAATACTATGAGCCATTCCCATGCAACCATTCCCATGCGGTTTTGTATGGGATGCCGCAAAAAAGTTCAGGGCTTTGCGGCCCCTTTCCTTTGCCTTCCGTCAGCCTACTTTTTTTCCTTGAATGTCCCTGTACCTGCATCACTCAGCCCAACTGTTAGGTTATTGTGCTTCGCCAGGTACTCAAGCTCCTTTCGGCCTTCATTAACAATCTTCGATCTGGTACATTCGATTCCAAAGCTTTTAATGAAGGACTTTTTCTAATTCCTCGAATATTTTTCCATGTCCCTCGAATTTATAAATCAGTTGCAAGTTGTTTAATGAGCTACAAAATTTATTTTTAATAACGCATTATCGTATATTTTTTTTTGAAAAGTGAACTGTCTTTTTTATATGTATTCTCATAAATCTATTTCTGAAATGTAACTATCAATCCTGAAAACTTAAATCATGCATCTTTAGCATTTTTCAGCAAATTAACGATTTTTTGCGTTAAAGTATATGAAGAAGTGATAATATGATTAAGAAAGTTTTAATTTGAAGTCAAAAAATATTTAATTTTATTTAAAATGTTATAGTTTGGTCAATGATGCGTAGAGACAGTGATGTCAATGGAACTCTACCGAACCCTTTGGAAGCCCCTAGTTTGTAAGCAATCATTGATTCAGGTTAACGTCTTTTCTTTCATGTTAGATTTACTGCCTTTATATAATTAGATATTTGTTTCTTATATTTCTTTTTAATTTAGAAGCTGTTACATATGTAATCAATAATTTTCTATTCTTTCTCACAGCTTCGTGTTTATCTCTCACATTTAGTATTCTTATAAATATCTGATGCAAATTCATACATTTCTGTCTATTCGGGGCCCTGTAAAGAAATAATGAATTTTGTAACTGGCCATTTTTTTTTGCAACATAATCATTTATCAGTTTTTGAGTTAATTTGTTAAAAACATATTTTTCATTTCTATTTTATTAATTTAGACTATATAGGAGATTATAAAAGAATATCTAGAGATGCAACATTTTATCCATTTCTGCTTGAAAGTGTTTATAATCTTCTAAATATATTTTATCATTTATAAAAAAAGAAAATATCTTAAAATATCCATCCACTGGGCGTTTGTATATGTGATTTTTTTTAATTTATAATTTTTTTTTTTTAAATTTCTGTATATACTTAGATAATCCTGAGAGTGTTATTAAAAGGTGATCTGATGTATTGTTTTTTTTTTTTTTTTTTTTTTACAAAACAAAAAAAAATTCAAAATGAATTAAAACATCAGACTTTAAAAAAAAAGTGTTTAAATGTATATATTTAATGTACAATAAAATATAGTGTAATTTTTTCAACTGATTTTCCTTGTTGCAGTTGTGAACAGTTTCTTTTATAGCATATAAATATATATATACTAAATATGTAGTGAAAAAAAAAATGGTTTTCTTTTAAACTGAGCTAACACAGCCAAGTCAGGTGTATATTTTTACTTCAGATTATCTTACAGTTTTGTATGATGTAATGATAATAAGCTTGTCTTGTTATTGAACACCTCAAATTATCCTCAATGATAGAAACATTTAATTTCTATTTTTATTTAAAGTAAACTTTTATTCAAACTAAATTTTTGTGAACTATTTATTTACACTTCTAATGTATTTTAGAAAGTAATAAAAGTTTACAAAATTAAAAACCATTATATTTTTTCTTGGAAATTGTAAGCGTTATGCAGCTATTTGCAATGCATTAAAATCAGAATCTTTATTTAAATATGATAGTTTTAATCTTATTTTGTAACAGTTTTCTATCAAATGGTCATCCACAGATGGCTGTTTTACGTTGTACACGGTATTTAGATAATGTGTAGAAAAGTTTTTGTTTACAATACTTCCCATTTGCATGGCAAATATGGCACACCTATCCCTTTCCCCTTTTTCGACGGTTTCGAAATAAGGATTTTTCTTGTAAAATCTGAAGAACTTATAAGATACTAATAATAAATTAACATTTTCCGGGAATATGTTTCAATTCCGATTGTCGGTACCAAATTTACTGCTAGCATTTAATTCCTTTTTTTTTAAATTTAAAGCGCATCAACTTCTGTGGTCATTGGCGGCCGGAGCCTTCTCAGTGCAATACCAGCTTCCGGATAGTGCTCTCTCGTTACAGAAAACATTGTCCATCACCGGAAAGTGAACTGTAGAGGCTCCTAGGTAGAAAGAATGTGAGGGCAGCATACAGCACCCGAACCCGGGACCGTCGCGTGGGAATCCAGCACGCTACCCCTGAGCTTAATCCCTTCCCTTAATGAACCTCAAAAACTATCTTTTCAATCTAATCAGTTAGTTTGCAGAAAACAAATGTTTGTTAGTTGGGGTGATGTAATGGTTCAAAAAGCAGGAAAATTTATGAATTTCAATATATATATATTTTCACTTACTGCTGTATATTTAAGGCTCGAAAGCCTTCTCAGTGCACTGTCGGGCATTGTTCTCTCAATGTTTGTTCTCAACAAACAACATAACTCATTACGGGAAGTGAGCTTTATAGGCTTTAAGGAGAAAATCGATGAGAGCACTGCCCGGACTCGATCCCGGGACAGTCGTGTGTGATTAAGCTAAACCTCATCCTTTTATATCAACTAAAAAAAAAAAAAAAAATCAAACCTGAGAATTATTTTGATTGGAATGAAATTACAAAAATAATTATTTTTGTTTTTATTTCACCATGTGGTTTCACCATCTGTAAACCGTTTTAAGTAATACCAGATTTATTACTATTGTTTTTTGTGAAATACAAGGAGAGAATTCAATACGCAACGAAACTATTGAATTTTAATGTGCCCGAAGATTACGCGAGAGCGAGAGCTTTAGTTAAAAATAATGAAAACAATTTGAACTATTACTATTTTTATTCTTGCGGTGCTGTATACTACATAGTAATAAACAATCAGTGCTGCATTGCACATCGACGAGAGCCGAACAGACCAAAAGATGGTCTCCGTCCATTTCTTCACAATTATAGAATGGGCAAGCAGGTGAGGGAGGCAACAATCCCAATTCTGTGGATGTATCTAGCTAAAAAGTCATGTCCTGTCAACAGACAGAAATTCGCTACATCCACTTGTCGCGGAAGCTGAGGCGGTAGGGGATTATCAATAGGTAAGCCCAGGATTTACTGACAGCAGCTTCCACTGTCATCGCGAAATCTGCAGAAAGCGGCCAGTGTTGGTAAACCTCAGATCTGTGCTAACTTGCGCTAATGTAGAGCCTTCCTTTCTCAGAAAATCTGCCCTCTCATTCTCCTCGATCCCGCAATGACGGAACCCACTGTTAAACTAAGCGGCTTGCTTAGTTGAAAAAAGCAGGTCGCTATCTGGAGGATGATAAGAGGAGAGAGCTTAGCAGCGTGGCAATCATTTAATATGATTGGTAGATTGCTACGACTATTTTCACTACTAGCACATTCGGCCACGAACTTCCCAACATAGGCACCAGCTGCTGCAAATTCACTAACTAGGTTGCTGTAAACTCCCGGTCCTAATCCTCCATTTGGAACAAATGAGCCGTTCGTATAAATAGGGAGCCATTCACTTTGTGGGTATCGCATATATAAACTCTACTTCTAACTGCTCTCCCATCTTTACATCAGTTCATAAGTCTAACTCGTAGCGAGATGTTTGAAGTAGGTAGTGGGACGGTAGTAAGGGAAAAGTTCTCTATCGGTAGTAGGTAACAGGTGGAATTTTATCAAGCTTGCCCAGTCCAATAGGCGATTTTGTGTGCGAAGTCTCAGCGCGGGAAGTTTGTCATTGAATCGAATTTTTTTAAAAGGGCATATGTCATATGGAGATTTGGAAAAACACAAAAAACAATTTGGAAAACAAACTACTACAAACAAATTCCAATGTTTGACATACAATATTCACTGTACCCGAGACCTGACACACGCCCAGCCAAAACCATTCGATGGTCCTATGTACACAGTTTGTGAAAGTGTAAAAAAAAAGAAATTGATGAAATTTTGAGTTATGCCTGATTGAAAAAATTCGATTCAATTATTTCAGAAGGAAATCGGAAGTCTTTTAAGAAGCTTCTCTGTAGGTTTATTGAGGCTATTTCTCTTCTTGTCTGGAGCAGCACTATGCCTGCCCATTTTGATATATTTTTTTGATGTTTTAACATACAAAAAACTTCTAAAGAAATAGATTTAAGTAATAATTGGTTTCTTAATTTATAGCTAAAAATCTATATATATTTTAACTGTATTTTAAATTCTTCAGCTGAAAGTGCCCAACTTACCGATTTTTTGTTCTTTTTGAGAAAAGTTGAAAAATGGAGAATGTGTAAAGAAATTGTAACACAGAATTTTGATATTGGATTTTTTTGTGATTGCATTGTATTACCAGGAATTATTTTTATGGAGATTCTGTCATTATGAAGAAATAGACAAATCATGAAATGAAATCCGCCCATTGATGCAATGATTTTAAAGAATGACAAATATTTGCATCAGTTACCCATATAAATTACATTTCTTTTACGCGGTTATTCTGAAATGACAAAATATATTGTCAAAAACCTTAAAAATAATTCTTTTTTTATCCTGAATGGATTTCATTAAACGGAAATCAAAACTCTTATCCTAATCTAAATTGGAAGCCTTCTCAGACCACGAGAAAACCCGTTTGTGCTTTTTATTTACTCTCAACAACAACCTTGAATCATTAATAACAGGTTGAAGTAACAGATTTCATAAAAATTTTGTGCCAGAATTTCTGAGCCAAACTTGAAAAAATCTTTTCCTAATCAAATTTAAGAATGGAGCCACCTGATGATGGTAGATGATCTTACCCTTAAAGAATTGTCCCAAGGACAATGGACCCAAGGCGAGAGGTTCGATACTAGTATTTTCACTCCCAACTTAAGGAATTGCTTGCGAGCTTAGTGCTCACTTTCACCAATACGAGAAGGAGTTTCATATTCTTCAAAGTGCTTTCTTGTGAGCAATTTCTTCATATCCTTATAGGCAGTCTCAGAAAAAATGTTCAGAAGTAGATGGTGGCAAGGTCAAAAGGTTTGCCAAGTATGGGCTCTTCTGACCATGAGCACCCTTTGCACAGACATCCAGTTTAGCCGTAGGGTGTAATAATAGTTCGTCAGGCGCTCCAGCTCCTTCCGGCTTCATTCACTATCGTGGATCTGAATGTCTCTTCCAAAGCCCTATGCTATCCGCTTCGATGTCAGCTAATCTTGGAGCCATATGCTCCTTACTTCAGAAGAAAACGATATTTTCATCTTTCTATGTCATATTTTCTGCAGTTTTTGGACCCATATTAAATAGTTTTCTTAGAAGACAAAAATGCTCTTATCTCACCCTTTTCCTCTGACTTAAAATGATCACAGACTGTTAGAAAATAAAGTGAGGTGTTTCGCTTAAAAGTTTTTACCGGAGTTGAATTGGGAGATAATGTTTTTTTTAATATACTTTCTAAAGAGGAATGAAGTATAAATATGGAGTTCTAACACTATTTCCAATCAATTTTAATATTTATAGAAATTAAAGGAGTTTCTACCATTGTCTCCGTCTACAGCTAAAACTGCTAACATGTTTCCTGACTTGACTCAGTAGCTAGATTTTATTATTTTGGGTCACCTTATTTTCCTTTTTTCCCCCAAGTTTTTCAATTATTCCAAAGAAACCCCATGTGCCATAAAATTAATGGGGGATTATTTCTATTTTCTTTTTTCTGCAGTAGTATTTATTTGTTGTAAATAATAATATTTAAATAAATGAATGTTGTACGTCTAAAAAAAAAAAAAAAATTAAAACACAAAACTGGTGAATTGACATACGAATGTATGGCGTTAATGCGAGCGAGCGTGTGATATATATATATATAAATATATATATATAAAATATGTGTTAAACATAAGCTACCTTAATTTTGAAATGTTATTTAAAAAAAATATATAAACGACTTTTTAATGTGTTGATTTTTTTTTATAATTTCCTTCAAATTTAAATTTATAGCATGTTTAGATTTTTTCAGATCAAATTAATTGTTATTTAATTTTATTCTTTCTTTCTCTCTGTGTCTGTATTTTTTCCTGACGAAGGTAACCCTGACGCCAGGGTATTTATTTCATACATAAAATATATTACACTAAACCGCAATAATTTTCTAATAATCGCTGATTTATACAAACTAATGTAATCAAAATTTTGGCGTAAAATAAAGAACTACGGAACAAAGTATTAAACAGATCTCTCTCTCTCTGTGCATGCGTGCTTGTCTGAAAACAGAATAACTCATAAAGGAAAATCGGGAAGCTCAAATCGGATATTTGATGTAGAGGAATCGGGCTTGATTCCACTCAAATGCATCAAACCGAATGTGTGCGACTTTTCAGAATAATAATTTTTTTATCGCGGTCAAATTTTGAAAATTAAGCTTTCATCGGAAATATATATGCTTAAAGGTGCTCTCATTACGAAAATGTAATTTTTAGAAATTATTCTGATTGAAAAGTGTGTGCGCGTGTGTGTAGTCAGTATGACTGTGTAAATCAAAGACAGAAATCGCAGATAGCTGAAACTTGATATTTCGTTTAGATGCTACCAGGGGGCGCGACAATAACGCCACGGTCAAAGTCGATCAACTGGAATTTTCGAAAAAATTGCGAAAAACCAAAATAAAAATTTGGTAAAGTTAACTTCCGTTCAGGTCGTACCTGAACAGAATACCAAGTTTGAGCTTCCTGCGATTTTACGTTTTCGAGATATTTTGTTCGCGCGCGCGCACACACACACAGGCAAACCATTCGCTTTACGCATATTTTTAGACTTTAGATTTTAGATTAGTTTTTAAACATTCTTACTTTTGATAAGAACAAGTATCGCGTTCGTGACAAATTTTTAAAATTAAGTTTTCACTGGAAATACTTGTTTTGAGATCCCTTGAGTACGAACAATTTTTTTTTTTTAGCGAATCGTAGAGCGTGTGTATGTGTGTAAGAGAGAGAGAAATTTGAAAGAATCTCAAACATGGTATTCCGTTTAAGTTAAGTACACGTTGATAAACCGCATCTGACAAGAAGGTTTCGAATAAAATCCATCAACTGGGAAGATCGAAATCACTGAATGGTTTTTCAGTTTTCTCGAAAACTGCTTCCTTTTAAACTTGGTATACTACACACGTAAATGTCTATTTGAAACATGTACCGAGGAAAATTTATTTTTGTAGCTTTCTGGGTAACAGTAACTTAAGCTTTTTTCTGTAGTGCCACTTCAGTTCTATATATATATGACCTATCTATATATATATCCATATATATATATATGGATAGGTCATACATAGGGATGCCAAATGTCCGGCAAAAAGGAGGGCATGTCTTCCTCTTGGCTTCATCGTCCGGCAGGCGAAGCTAAAAACCTTAAAAATATCCGGCTTTAGTGAATTTTGACGCTATATTGTTGAATTTCACATCATCATAGTTTGTCAGTTCAACTGTATTTCTCAGTTTTTGAAAGACTTTTTTGCATGGACAGTGGAGTTCACTTTTCCAAATTTGCACAAATAAAAGTTCATTTTCAGTATTATCTAAAATTTGTGAATTTCTCTTCTGTATCCCTGGACACAATGGCAACGTGGAAAGAGTGTTCTTAATTAATGCGCAGTGAACCAAAGGAAACAAGCAGACTCATCTGTAGAGGGCATCATTCTCACAAAGACAATTTAAAAAATTTTTCACGTGAAAGTTTTGTGCATATGTGATTGCTAACGAGGATCTTTGAAAAATATGTTGTGCAATCGAAGAGTATTGTAAAACAAGCCAACCAATACTTCCCTTGTTTTATTAACAACGGCCAATCGTAACTATTGTTTGTATTAAAAAATACTATATAAAAAATATTAGTGATTTCTGTTTACAAACAAAAACGTTTATTAAATTTCTATTTTATTTTTAAACGTGATTTAGCATTGGTCAATTCATTAAAGGTCTCTTGGAACTAATATTAAAAATTATACAGATTGTGGTCCTCTGAGTACCGATATCTGGCATCCCTAATGGAAAACGAACCTACCAATATTGAAAAGTGAAAACACAACACAATAAATACTTGTAAACACCAAATTATAAAATACAACTATTTGCTCGGAATAAAAGTATCTTATGCTTGAAGAGAATGTAATATATGGCAATGGCTAAACTTAATAGCTACAAGTCATGGGGTAGCTAGCTATATGGGCTCAGTGAGGCTTTGGATAGCATAGGGTTTGGTCCCTCCCCACAGACAAATAATAATAATAGCCACAAGTCCATTGCCGCCGGAACGATTGATGGTTTAATCGATTTACGATACTTTTACTTTCTTTTATACTGCAACCTTTTCTGCATCTTTACTTTCTATTATACTATAACCTTATCGGTATCAGAATTGTGGGATTGCGTATTTCGTAAGTTATAGAAAGACTCAATTAGTTAATGTGTAATTACAATATGGAAGTGGCTGTAGACTGTTTTGAGTCAGTATTAAATGCACAAAAAGGTGGAGCTATGAGGATTGAACTGTGTAATGCTTTGAGTGAAGGTGGACTTACACCGTCTTTAGGTTTTTTTAAAATGTGTAAAGCTCATACACCCTTACCTATATTCCCCATGATTCGTTGTCGAGGAGGAGATTTTGTATACAGCATAGAAGAGATGGGGATTATGGCAGACGATATTAGAATTATGAAAGAGAATGGCGCTGATGGATTCGTATTCGGTGTATTAACCGGAGATAATACTTTGGACAAAGAAAACTGTAAGGTGCTATTAGATATTGCTCAGCCCAAACCGTGTACACTCCATAGGGCATTTGACGATACCGTGAATTGCGTAGACGCTTTGGAAACGGCTGTGGAACTTGGATTTACTAGAATATTGACAAGTGGACAACAAAAAGACGCGACAACAGGTATAGGTACTATAAGCAATTTAATTAATCAAGCTAAAGGAAGAATTATTGTAATGCCAGGAGCTGGTATCACCGCCTCCAATCTTGAAGAAATCCTGCTACACACAAATGCAAAAGAATTCCATGGCTCTGGTAAAACGCCCCTTAACAGCAATGGACAGCCAAGATTCATAACCAGTAGTGATAACATCAGAAAAATGGTGGCAATATATACTAATTTGATTGAAAGAAGAAACGTATGATTAATTTGCCTGATAAATTTAATAAACTTTGTCATTTCTAATTAATTTTCCATATAATACGTATATTGATTTAAATTTTATCATGTGTTTAACTAAGAAAAGTGTGGTTAATTGAATGATTGGGTGATGGCTTGTAACTTAAACTTCCCCTAACTTGCGTTGAATTTTGGGTTCAAATCATTAATTTTTTATAAGCTTGTACTTTCGTAATCTGACGCAAACCATCTTTATAGTTTATTTAGATGTTGAAGGATGAGCAGCGCTGGACGAACTTTTGAAACTTCATCTAAACCCCTAAAGTCAACTTACAAAAGGTGGGCAACTTTGGATATGGAGTAGAAAAAATTCTTTGATCCGTGTTCTGAATCTGAAAGGATTTGGAAGGAAATCACAATTTACTATTTCTATAATTAAAGTTGTCATAACTAAGAAATACTTGTAGGAATCACAAATAAAAAAATCTGGTGTGAAACACTCACACAACTTTCTCTTACTCCAGTACTCAAAATTATAATTGACAAATTTTATAGTTAGTGTACCAAATTTAATGAAATTCGTCGAAAAGTGAAAACACTGTCCAGTAAAACTGTCCGGTTTACTAATTTCCTTGAAACTCGGAATTTGGGTCATATATTAATTTCTAGTTATTTCAATTTGGATGACAGAATTGTATAATCAACTGTGATAGCATTTTAAAGAAAAACATAACCCCCCTCCCCCAAAAGTCCCCTTAAATGAATTTATCAGGGGAAAAGTTTCAAATAAAAGTTGTAGCTCTTTATATGTATAGTTAACAACGCTGGTTTAAAGAAAATCGTTGGAGCCATTTTCGAGAAAATACCAGAAAACTGAAAATTATATTTCAGTAAAAACGCACTTCCGGTTATCTATTTTTTTTCAAACTCGGAATTTCAACAACATATTTAATTCTAATTAACATTATTTAGATGACAGAATTGTCTAATATACTGAAACAGCAGTTAAGATGAAAACCTAACCCCACCCCTCCCCCAGAAGTGCCCTTAAATGAATTTTCCTGGAGAAATGTTTCAAATAAAAGTTGTAGCTCTTTGTATGTGTAGTTGATATACCAAGTTTAAAGAAAATCTTCGGAGCCATTTTTGAGAAAATTGCAAAAACGTAAAAAAAACAACTAGTAAAGTGGTACTTCCGGTTGAGGAATATTGACACATAACGCACCGTCAGATCCCATGGTGATACCTAAACGTAATATCAAGTTTGAACTTTCTACGATTTTTCGTTTTTGAGCTATGCTGTTCACATACATACACACACACACACACACACACACAGACCATTCGCTAAAAACCACTTTTTTGGACTCAGGGGACCTCAAAACGGATATTTCCGGTGAAAACTCGATATCGAAAATTTGACACGATTACAATACTTCCTCTTACTAGGAGTAAGAGAAAGTAAAAAAAAAAATGTTGAAGGGAAACAAGACTTCTCCCTATAATTTTCACATTCACTGAACAAGTTTCTCCAAATTTGCAATTTTTACCAATTGTTTAATTACCTTTAATATTATATAGTTGGTGGTACCGTACATTACTGTAAATTAGAACATAAAAATTACGACTAGATGATGCATAGATTGAGTGAGCCAGTTAATAAGTAGGAATCACAATCTTAGGTTTCAACAAATCACTTTCATATATTTACAGAATTTCATTATTGTATTTCTCAATTGGGATTAGTTTTTTTTAAAAGCTTTGTAAAGTAAAAAATGAATCTTATAGTTTTATTGCCTAGTAATAGAGATGTTTCTTCTAAAGTTTGGTGGTTATAAAATGAAAAAAAATTGTTAGTCGCCTAATCCAAAAACAGATATGGTTGGAAACCAAGATAACGATTTTAATTTTTAGTAAAACGGTTTACTAAGAATTGATACAAAAGAGATTTTCTTTCAACTTAGAATGATGGCACATTTATATTTTTACTCATCGTTATGAGGGTTGCTTAAAAAAGGAAAACTCCAAAAATTAAAACACTCTAATCCATGAGAATCGAATCATTTTATAATTGAATGTTTTTGCTCCAAATCTAATGCCCAATACTCTATAATACTGAATTAGATACAAACTTGGTATTTGTGAATTGCATATTGAAAGACAAAAGTGCAACGTAAGACAAAAATGGTGACAGATGTTTATATTTTTATAATATTGTGATACCGACAATTTTTTTTTAAATAAATATATTTGTTACTAAAATTTTCATTTAGTATTATTCACAGTTATTGCAAGTGGCGTTAAGAATTGCTTATCTTAAGAAATTTTCAGTCAAATTAATTTTGTGTTAAGATCTGGATTTGGGTTGTCTAAAAACAGTAAAACTCTAGATACCTACGTTTAAGGTAAGACGGAAATTCGGTAATCCGAACAGATTTTTGGCCCTAAGAAATCCGGGTTAGTGGAATTAGGTAATGTTACAGTTGTTAAAAAAAAGTCCCATCTATTTTTTTTGGATGCGGTGAATGAAGTGCAACTCAAGTGTACACAATAGACAAGATCTTCAAATGTATTTTTTCAGCGCTGCGAACTCAACCACTCATCCTAGAAATTTAAATAACAAAATCTGATGTGAAGTACTTTCACGGCTTTCTCTTACATTTGACAAATTTTCTTCTTACTTAAAAAGTTTACTAAATATTTGGTAACTACATGTTGTGTAGGTGGGAGAATGTAAACTAAAATAAAACACATTTGAGGGAAACCTGACCTCTCCATAATCATTTCTATCGAAAAAACTACAAATGAAAATGATGGCTCTATGAGTGTATAGTAGTTTGTATACCTTTAATTGGTGCCATCAAGAAAATCGCAGAAAAAAAAAAAATTGCGCAGTACAGTCAACCAATTTTTTTCAAACGAATTGTGGCCACACATTTAATTTTTATTAATATAATGTAGTGCTAGAATTACAGCGAAATGTCAATTTAGAAAAGAGCTTAACGCCACCCCTCTCCAGAAAATAATTTTTCTTAAAATGAATTTTTCGGCTAAAATGTTTCAGATAATAGTGATAGACTAAGGTATATGGGCGGGTCTGTAGTGATTGTGAGCATGGGTCACCAGTTCTGGAAGGTCACCAGTTCGAGCCCGCGTATAGCTGTTAAATTTAGATTAGTTTAAAAAATGTTAATAGTGAAGTATGTGCTCCCGCCCCCGTCCACTTAATTTAATGGAAGTTAAGCCCGCCTGAAACAATAGGTATTACATTACTTCTCTAAGCGTGGAGCAAATCCTCAATCCATTTTTTCTAGACTTCCCTATCTTGCGATAGTCTGTTATTGTCACCAAATTGTCCTCTACTTCCCTAGACCTTATGTGACTTGCTCGGTCTACCACCTCTGGGCCTCTGACCCAGCGGCTTCCATGAATTATTTAGGCTTCTTGTGTAAGTCAATTTTGCATATATGGCAAACCATCCTAGCTACTTCTTTTCTAACCTTCTTTTAATATCATATCCAGGTTTCATTTCAAATCCTGTCTTCCCTGATCTTTCCTATTATTGTCCGAAGTATAAAATACAGCAGTAAAAAAAAGTAAAGATAACAATATTTTAAAATTCGTGTTATGAGGGAGTAGTCTGAAATGGAATTAGAGAAGGCAAAGCTTAGTGGTTTCTATGTAACCGAAGGCTGCTGTTGATGGAGGATCAACTAAAAATTATTCTCAATATAATAAAGGATATTGAAAACAGAAAGTGCATGCAGCACTCTGTTCATGCATTTAGGCTTATTTTTTTTTTAAACAATAAATCCATACATAATTTCTTTTGAAAGAATAATGAACACAATGTTGATTTTTGTTTTAATAATATACATAGGCGAGAATGCGTGAAAAATTAAGTGAATGAAAAGGAAATTCTTCATCTGCAGTGTCTATTGAGAAGCAGCACACCATTAACATATTTTATTTGAGCATATTACAACTTTACAATTGTTTTTGTTTTTTCTAAAAATCAATGATTAAAATACTATCGGCACTACCTGAGTCGTAAGTAGATTTATAAAATCCCCAAAATTTAAAAAAATCCAAAAAAAAAAAACCTTAGGCGCAGATAAATGTTTATAGCTTCATCTGACCACAAATATTTAAAACGAAAGTGATCACTGTGTAAGTAGAACTTACAAAAACTAAACTTCCTTCTTAAAAAATTCTTTGGCTTCATGCATTTCTCTTTCCTTCTTCTGACAGAATCATAACTGTAAATTCTACAGACACTGTAGCACCTTTCAATCATCATTTCACTATGATCTTCTTCTCCTAAAAAAATAAATAAATAAATAAATTGCGCCACAAACTAACAAAGAAAGTAATAGATATAAGCTACAAGACCTTCCACACATTAAACTAAACCTGGTAGGATCAATATCAAAAAACAACAACTATCTCAAAAGCCTAATAAATAATATTAATTAATAGTGTATTAATTCCTCTCCAAAATTCCTAAAAAACGACATTCAAGCAACAATACAAATACCATACACATGCACTTAATGTGCATTAACAAGTTTTATTATTCCTAAAAAATTACGAAAAAAAAAAGCGTAGCCCACAAGAAAAAATAACCACATAGCCAGTTAATTCCATAAAAAAATCTCTCCGTACAGGAAATCTCAAAATAGAGGAACTGACTGATCTTGCCTATTTGGTTCCGTGCAAAGAGAAAAACAGAAGAAGCCACAACGTTAACATTGAAGAGTTTCTAAAAACCAGGATGAAGAAACACCAATACGATTGCAAAAAAAAATGATGTGAAACAATCACACGACTTTATCTTACTGCAGTTATCATATTATAAAACTGACCAATATTCTTCAAACTTGGAATTTGCAAAGTTGCCCTATACACGATATAAAATGTGGGTGCGATACAGGTAGGTTCTCTGCACAATGGCAGGTAAAATATGATTACATCTAGAGTCCAGAAGACAGGGCGCTTTCATCTAACCCGAACAACCCTGAAATCTGTCAAGATTCCCCAGAACCCTCTTAATCATTTTCTGAAAAAATGATTCAAACGTAGTAAAAGGTTTATAGTGTTAAAATTACTTTCAACAGGAAAAAATCACACGCCCACTTTCATGACGAGACTGTGGTCTTATGTAGAATCAAAGGTGGGCGGGTGGTGTAAAAGGTGCTACTACTACCGCTATTCTTCATAAGTAAGCCGCCAGATTCATAAATTCCGCATCAATTTAACTCCATTCAGTTAACTAACATTATGGTTTTGGCAGACTAGGAAATTACGTTGTTCCAAAATTTCAATTGTTCCTAATATCCTATTCTGCAAATACGTGACAATACTGAACAATTTGTTGAACATGCGCTACCTCACTGTCCGCTGACCAAGATACTGAATACTGTCCTTAGAAGTGAGCCATGGCGTCTTGATAATTTTGGTGATCTGGTTCGTCCTTCCTTTAAGGACTTTCATCATTCGTTGATCAATTGATTTTCTTATAATATTCTTGTATTTTTCTTCTATAAATTTTTTAACATTAATTGTTTTTTAATTATTATGTACATCTGATTTTCACTTTTATCTGGTCTGGAATTGTGCATTTTGTTTAATGCATGTAATATATATGATTCTTGAGGCAGCTAGGATCCAGCAATGTATTATAGAGCTAGGGTTGATGATGAATATATATGTTATATGAAACGTACTGAGTAAGTCCTCCTTGGCAGGAGTCTATAGTAGGGAAAAACACCCACTCGTTAAAGCATTTTTCCATATTCAAGGCTCCTCACTACAAATTTCCAGATGAAAATCTTACACGATAGCAGTATTTCCTCTTTCAGCATTAAGAAAAAATAACGTAAACTTAATAAGTTTAGAATCACAGGAACACGTAACACAGTAATTTCTTGATCAGCAATGATGCTGCTGTAAACAATATAAAGCTTATTTAAAGAGTCCTTCGTTCAAAGTGTGCTACTGTATGGGACGATTTGGTTCTCAAACAGAAATATTTTTGTGTAAAAGATCGGGTCAAAGTTTCTAGACTAGAAAAGAAAAGAAATAATGAAGCCATCAAGGGAAACTGTCATAATAAAAGCGTGGAAGAAAAGTAGAATTCCCAAATTGGACACAGATCGATGAAACAGAGAAAAAGAGCGGAGAGAAATATATAAAAGAATTATAGATGGATATTTTTTTCCGACGTCCTAATAATGGCTACCTCGGCCATACTACCTCTCGCAGCCCAATGTTAAACGTCTTTGTCATCTAATAAAAAAATTGTATGTCTTGGACAGGAGTCCAAATGTAAAGAAATCATTTCCTTTCCACCTAAAGGCTGATGGCGAATCGGCAGCCCTAATTCGATGTATGTGACTCCGCAAATAGCCATGACCAGTAATCAAACTTAATAACGCGAGAGCTTTCTTTCTATGTAAATCCGCAAGGATTTGGCTATTAACCCCAGCAGAGTGGCCCATCTTTTGCCTTTGTATTTCTCAGTTGGTCATTTTTCAGGCGTTCAGATATACACACTTTTTATCTTCTATTTCGCTTCGAGAAAATGTGATAGAGGTATAGGTCTGAAGCATCTTAGACCCTATGCAGGCTGATCGAACTGTTCAATCGTTTCTATATTGGCCACTATATGATGGAACATAATGCAAAACAATTTCAACATCTCGGAAGGCCATTTATCCATTATTATTTTGTACTCCCTTATATACTAAGATATATAAAATCCAGGATCTGCAACAGTAATAGTGGCTGTAGAGAATCAATTAGCAATACTATATTTGTATGGTAATTCCAGGAATTGAACTTCAAGATTCAAGATCTTCAAGATTTAATTTTATTACTTCAGTATCAAAATTCGATGATAAGTGTCCTAAGATTCCGACAACTAAAAAGCAGTTGTACACACACCTCCTCACCAGCATTTTTTCTTCCGCACTCTGTAGATCCATTAGTGTAGACGTTTGTCAAACCGATAGTTCTTTCCAACTATTGATGGTTTCAACTCATCCTTAGTTCCTGTTCAGTTACAGACCCTTTGTGTAATGAATGCATTAACTCATGTCTAAAGTTAGCAGACTTGGGGGATCCAACGCAGACATGCATTGCTGTTCGGCGATAGCCTTTGCGGTATAGATATTTTGGTCAGATAGATATTGGAGGAAATAGAAGAATCTCATTGCTGAGGAAGCTATATCAACCGCCGAAACTAGAAAACTATAAACAAATTAAAAGGACTTACCATATTAATTAAAGTGAATTACTTATGGCTCCCTGCTCATACTGACTGGACCACATAAACATTGGAAACATTGTCGAATTCATACATTCTTTTTAGAAATGGATCTTCAACACGTATTCCAGATATACTCTGAAAAATACATTCTATAAGCACTAACTTATACAAGATCCAACTTTCTTGCCAATCTGTAAGAGACTGCATTATTTTTATTATAAAATAAAAGTTGTGATTCAAGTGTAAAAAGGCCGGGGAGAATCGTCAAATCAATCAATCAAATCAATGAACGGTTTAATAATATTTATATCTTCTTGCTGAAGTTATTTAATAAGTATTCACAAATAACTGATTTAAATTACTAATCGAGAAATTTACAAGGTTCTCATCATCTCTAGATACTATAAAAAAAATTGTTTTCGATCACATGGTTCCACGTTTACTAAGGGCAAGGCAAGCATGCTACATTCTCAATTCAAAGTTGAAATCGTCTTTGCGATCAAGGAGTATATTGATGATCCATTTTCATGCACTATATATTACGGGAAATTTATTGAATTTGATTTACTGCAATCCTTCTTGTAGTTTTCTTTCTAGAAGATAAGATTCTAATCTTAGTGTAAGCATTATAGAAGGAAATCTCACCATTCAGCGCCCCACTATTCCCCTCTTCAATTTTTCGGAAAATTGATAAGATGAAAATAACATAAAATAAAAGTATCAAGTTTAAATATGTGTATATAATGATTAAGTACAATCTTAGGAATTTAATTTTAGAGAAAACTGCAAATAACTAAGTTCATTCTGCTGGTTAACTGATTCTGTTCAAATCACATACTTTTGAAATATATTTGATTATCCTCTCCATTATAGTTAGTATAGCCAGAAGACACCGCTCCCAAGAAATCCATAAAAAACAATTTCTCCCAGTTAACGAGTTTGAAGAATACTATTGAAATCGTTTTAGAGAAAATCGCGAAAAGCAAAAAGATCATTCAGAAAAGCTTCATCATGTTCGGTTGACTGTTTTGTCCGAAATCTTCGTGACGGATCTCCACGTGATTCCTAAATATTAAGTTTGAACTCCCCGAGTTTTCGTTTTTGATATATTTGATCGCAAACATTTTTTCCTCACTCACATGAACCCATAAAATAAATTAATAAATGATCACTCAATTTCGAAAATTTGACAAATAGCAATAATTCCTTAGGGCCCAATGAAAAAGTATAAACATTTGTGAAATCTTCAAGCATTTGTGAAAGATTCAACAGCATTAATGAAAAAACAGTTTTCAACAGAAATGTGTATATTGTAACCTAACGCGCAGCTTGACTCTTGACTCACTGCTCCACTGTTTTTTACCTTGGTAACGGTTCTTTGGTAACGGCCCCCATAATAATAAAGTAAATGCTTTATATTTTTATTTATGCATTACCTGTAAACCAATCATCAGGGGTATCATCTTGATAGCCACTGAAACCGAATTACCAGGAGCCACAACACCCACAGGCTTGCCAGATGACGAACACCACGCAAAATTAGAACACTTACCAAGAAACAGAACCATTTCCATTGTACGATCACTAGAATTATATACATAATTGATTACTAGAATTAACAATTTATGTAGCTACGCAATGAATAACAAAAAGTTTTGTTATAAAACATACGACGTATTGGTTAATGAAAATATGAAATTAAATGCTTGTTCAAGTAAAACTGTTGCCGGCACTTTATCAACAGATAAATGAATTTCACCAAGATCTGGAGGGCTTCTCTGCAATTGTGATGTTTGTAGTCGCCCCTTTTCACCTAAATTACTTTTCCAGACAATATCTAATTTGCCAATATAAGTAGTTTTGGAGAGTACCTGCGGACAAAATGAAGTAGAAATGGATATATACGATCCAAAATTAACGGTTTAGAATTAAAATAAGGAAGTACTAATAGGAACAAAATACTAACTTTAACATTGGCTACATGATCGCACACAGGAGTTAGGCTGTACAGAAACTGACGGCTGTCACCAGAAGACATCGTAGACACTTCTAGATCTCCAACTTCTGTAGTGGTGTTCAATTCGGAAACTGAACAATAAATGTGATGAAATAAACGATACATTAATTAGATTAATGCAAACTTTTTTCAATCAAATTAAACCTTGTTTCGCTAATAAGTACTCGCTAGAAAAAAAAATAGCAATTATACTGATGAAAATAAAATATGAAGCAACATATTGAGATTACTTATTATTTCTGCATGTTCTCAAAATCTTTTTCAATCAGCTTCTTCATTAGGTTCATATCCTCTGATCTGAAATTTTGTATAATCCAAAAATTCGGAATCCAAACAAGTTTAGTTCCAATTACTTCGATTAGTGGAGTTCCATTTTACGTGGAATGAATTTTTAGATTGTTCAGGGCCCTCTGGACCCTTATAGCTACCCCAAAGTGAACTACAAATTTTGATCGGAATCTGGTCCACAACCAATCCACCTTGACAGATGCCCGAAAAGCCGAACTTTAAGAGAAACCACCTATCTTCCTCCAGTGAATTCTGTTAATTAGTCAAGAATAATTCTATTACATAACCCAAGGAAAATTAATGAATAGGTGTTTCTTTTTCTATCTCCCATACTCTACAAAACGATTCAGCAAATAGATCTCTGATAGACCCCTAAAAGCATTTTGGGCTGCCCACACACCAGTGGTT
The DNA here is from genome assembly GCA_011037195.1 of Triatoma infestans. Lineage (NCBI taxonomy): Eukaryota > Metazoa > Arthropoda > Insecta > Hemiptera > Reduviidae > Triatoma > Triatoma infestans. The sequence continues at coordinate 111,400 of JAAEAF010001557.1, read as the reverse complement.
GAACAAGGGCGAATCAGCTCCCTCAGGCCCCAAATGCCTGCCGTTACGTTACCACCGATTCTACAGAAATCGGTTAACATGTTCAAACCACCAGCTTCGCTATCAGAGACTATGGTGTTCCAAACGTATTATCCATACAATATGCGTTTAATGTTTTTAGTGTTGCCTGACGGTAACAAAAAAATTATGACTGAGATTTTTACATTACTATGATCTTTTCTCAATGTCGTAAAATCGCAAACTTGTAAGCACAATTTCCGCCTGTAAAATAGAAATACCTTTCTAAGGTAATCTAGATCCTAATCTTCAATCGCAACTGAAGTCAGCAGTACACAAACTGAGTACTCAAAAACCGAAGGTCCCTCCAACCAAATTGACCTGCCTCTACTGCCGGCTTTTATGAGACATTGCCTGTGGATAAGACACCTGCAGACATGCTCTCGGTTCCTACACAGTTTCCAACTAGCGACTTTAATGATTTAGACTGAAGAAATAGTTTATTTTGACTGCACACTTGTTGAAAAAAAAAGTGATATTTATAATGATAGACTTAATGCCATACCACGAAATAAATCTGAAGTTTCCAGAGATACTTTTTCAAGAATAAGTGATCCAGAGGTAATATTCTGAACTTGGGCTTCTAGATAAACTTCATTAGATTCTGCAGTATAAAGTTTTGTTTTAACATCTAAAGGTTTCAGCACTTCAAATTTAAAGAACTTTCGAAAAGTTAGAGGTTCACTAGGTAAGTTTCCATAGTAATAGTTAATTTCGCAAATAAGAATATGCGCACCAAATTCTTTCACTTCATGGTTAATTAACTGTAAATAGAATATAGAGATTAGGCTTTAAAATGTAAATTTTTTTTTGCTAGATAAATTCTGTGTTAAGATTGAAAATGTTACTTAACTTAAAGATTTTGAGTTAATAAGAAAATGAAGGAAAACGTCGCGCAGATTTTCAATAATTAAAGTAGTAACTCTTACCTGATCAACTGTGGCTCCAGGTTCGATATCATTCGATGCAAGTGGAACTGTGGATAGATCCAAAGTATTCATATTTGTTTGTAGGCTAACTTTAAATGTTACATCTTTGGCTACTTGATTCGATACATTATGCACACACATGTAAGATGTAAATGTCTCGCCCAGGTAAATATTACCGAAACATTGTGGCAACAATAAAAGTGTAGATGGGCTTAAAGTTTCCGCCCCAGGTACGGATGTTGTTTCATTTTTGAGATGAGAATTAAGTAAGGTACCAGGAAGGTCTCTCGGTTCTGTAGTCACTATCTGAGATGTAGCCAAAGAAGGACGGGTAAGGCGCATTACTAAAATCACATCATGAATAAATGTCACATATGGATGATAAAAGAAAGTACACAAAAATGTTTTAGGTACCTTTAAGGACTAGTAAATGTTCAGTTTTTTCTCTTCCAGATGTTTCCATCTTTAAATAGTAGAGTTACAGCAATTTTCCGAAAATCCTATATTCCTAATATCTAAGAACAAAAGTAATATAACCTTAACAAACAGAACCATGTCTGGAGTATGTAGAATGTAGCACCAAGGATCTATATCGATTATTCATATTGAATCGATAAATTATTAGTGATAAATACAGCCTATACCCAAAGTTAAAAAAAGACCCAAATTCATCTCGATGTCGTCCCGGAAGTCTCATGCAACAAGAATTTTTACATTCTCTTGTGTAAGAGAAAGTATGGTCAGTCTATTCTTATCAAAAGGAGAAAGATTTATGCGTTCTGTGGTGAGGGGTCATTAACAATGCAAACAGATGCATACACATGCTTTTTCCTGCCAATTGTACCTTACGACCAAAGAAATACATCTCTAATGGTCGAGCAAGATCTGTAATTAATGAGCAGTGAAATTTATAATAAAATAGTACTTTTCTTCTTATTCAATCAAAAAACCGTTATAATATCATTTTGAAATTTCTTATAGGAATCATGTTTTCATTCATAACTTGTAAAATATCGCTCAAAGAAAAAAACCGTTCAAGTAAATTTTTCTTACAAAAATAGAGGAATCTATTTCTTAAATAAAAACCACACCTCCCCATTTGAAAAAATGAAGTTGGTGCTTGTATCTCGCTTCTCGAAGCACCAAAACAAATTTGCAAATTTAATTTGGATTTCTAACAAAAAAAACTACGGGGACACGTATTTTTTAAATATTTTTCTAGCTATCTTAGTTTCCGAGAAAAAGTCGTTATCCATATACCTTGGGACACCCTGTATATATGTCATATTACAGTATATGAAATATATAAATATATTATATTATGAATTACATAATATAATATAATATTGTAATATAATCTATATAAATAAAAATGTAGATGTTCGTTCGTTCAAAATCTTAAATCTCCGAAAGTTCTTCCCCAATTGCTTTGAAATTTTGATACAACATTGCATTCGAATAAGCGCGTGTTTTTATATACCTACTACACATCTGTGACAGGTAAAAACAGGCTTTTTTTTTGAAAAACAGCGCAGAATCAAAGCATTTCCTAACATCAGGAAATACAAGTCATGCTTCCAAATGACGTCGTTCGGCGTAGAAATCGTAACAGCTCAATTCATGCCAACTTTTAAAGTGAAAGGACAAATTTATGATAAAGCCGGCTCCCTGCCTCCGTTCCCAGATGGTCTACATAAATTTCTACAAATGTATTACATCGGTGAATTGAGTCCACGTTGCGGAATTTCTACCGACATAAAAAGGTTCATCGTTTCCCAACTGCAACAGCTTCTTCACGAAAAAATCTTTTTTTTCCATTTAACCAGACTAAGCCACACCAATGCGTGGCGGATACAGCTAGTATATAATATATAAACATACAAGATATATATATATGTGTGTGTGCGTGTGTGTGTGAATAAAATATCTCAAAAACGAAAAATCGCTCCGGGTGGATATTCCGTTTAGCCATCCGAATTGCTTAACTTCGCATCCGAATTCGTGTTCATTAAATATTTTTTCTTTTGTTTTTCGCAATTACTTCGAAAATGGGAGCAACATTTTTTCTTAAACTTGCGTACTAACTGTACATATATAGAACTTGTTTCTGAGAAAACTGATTTTTGGATGATTCTATCTTCTGGGGTACTGAAACCTAGAGTTTCCTTTAATAATGCCATTTTAGTGTGTTTCTACCTCCTAGTGGGAAATAATGTACTGACTGTTTACTAAAAATTCGGACTTTGAAGGAAATCTCTCTACTGAAAGTTTGTAAGAGTGTATAAGAACTGGAAGAATCAGTAAAATCGATTTCCGGTTAATGGTTTTTCAATCGAAAACTTGGTGTTGGGTGTGATGGTTGTAACTAAAAGAAAATGAAGTTTTTTCAAAGACCCAAGTACTTATTATATCTATGTGTAATCTGTGAGCGAGTATATGTGAATGCTTCCTCTTATAGCTTGAGACAAAGTATTGTGATTTTTTTCGAATTTTTGGAATTGAGTTTTCACAGTAAATATAGGTTTTTTGAGGTTTGCTCAATACGAAAAAATATTTTTATTGGTCGGTGTGCGTGTGTGTATATGTACTGGTCGGTGTGCGTGTGTGTATATGTACTGGTCGGTGTGCGTGTGTGTATATGTACTGGTCGGTGTGTGTGTGTGTGTATATGTACTGGTCGGTGTGCGTGTGTGTATATGTACTTGTGCCTTTGAACTCTTATTTCCTTGTAGTTACAACCATCACATCCAAAACGAAGTTTTCGATAAAAAAAACCGTCAACCGGAAATCGATTAAACTGATTCATCAGGTTTTTTTTTTTTGTTTTTTTTTACAAATTTTTCCGCTGTAATTTTTAAACTTCTCATACCACCTAAATATTAGCAAAATTTACTTTGGGAATGTTCTGGGGGAACGATAGCCCCAGAGTTCCCTTCACTACTTCTACACAATCCAAAAGAGAGTTAAATTTCTTAAATAAATAAAAACCTTTGAAACAAGAAAATCATTAACTTTGAGGGCAATTTTAAAGAATTGTACACGTAGTACACCTAGTACACTTATGTCTTACACAAGTGATAAAAACTTCACTTTTATTGTAAAACATTTTTTTTTTGACAAAATATTTTTGAGTGGTTGTGTGAAAAAACATCAGTGTGCCAAAAAGTGAAATAATGAAAAGTGAAAAAGTGAAACATTTGAGTTTAGATCAATTTGGCTAAATATTTGATTCTGTATATTTATAAGTTAATTCAATATTCACAACTGACAATTACTTTGAAAAGTTACTAAATTAATATATAGCTAAATTATATATTTAAACAGTGGCGACTTCTTATTTATTCTTAATACTCTCTCTTCTCTATAACATACACACACATAAGCCCCACAAATTTTATAAATGATGAATGAAGATGAAATGATGAATAAATGATGAAATGTATGATTTTGCTAAAATAATCATTTTAAAAACAATCTAACAATAAATATAGTATCAGAAAACAATATAATTTTACTTAACTTTAACCTAGTGTTCTACAACCTTTCCGAAGTTAACCTTCCCATTTTCGATGAACAACATTCTCTTGGAGCTTACCATTCATGTCTTATCTTTCTTTAAACAGTCTTAACTGTTGTAGAAAAATATAATGCTTAACTCGAGATAAAGTCCTTTTACAAATCTCGTTCAGTTGCCACAATCGCGCGCTCGTGCGAGCAAACCTGAACTCGAGTGTGTAATAGTGGCATTTTAATTTCTTGTCATATAAATAACTAATTTTTAAAATCTACAAAAATTAATAGGAATGTCTGAAAACGTTAACAAGGTTTGAAGCGTTTAACGCTATGAGCCCAAGTTCATGTATGGCCATCATCTTAAATTATATTATGTAATGTAAAATTTGATTGTTCTTCTTAAAACAAGAAATAAAAAATAAAATTTTTACTGATAGAATCGATGTTATATATGTATATATAGATGAGAGGGCGGCGGGAGGCAGAGTTGATCTGCGCAGCCTTCGGCCAGACAGGATGACGGGCATGCCCAGTTGACTGTGAGGAGCCTTCAGTTCTAGATAGTAGGGGCAAAGTTTAGGGAACAGAGAAATATGCATTACTTTTAAGTAAACAGCTGGGGCCTCTTTGACAGGCGACTTTTTGTAAAAACGGATCGGTTGTAGTTTGCTATTGTTTGTAGTAGCCGCCCTTGGCTGTAATTAAAATTTAAAGAAAAAAAAAATTAAAATCCCCCAAAAAATGAATGGTAAGATAGGAGTAGTATAGCCCGCGGCCGTGTAACGGAGGTAACTTTCACCCTCCTGTTTTAATTAAAAAAAAATTAGTAGACAGTGGTGAGGCGCGGTATTGAGAGTATAACAATAAGACGGCGAGACACGGTCTGCACAGGGTGCGGGATGCCCTCTGGCGTCTTCGCAGGCCTCGTCAACCTCAGCAGCCACATCAACATCAGTACAGTCCCCACGATCACGAGTCAGAAACAAGTCACAATCTAGCTCCCAAGTAAGTCGTAGGATATTAACAAAACAAATTATTAATTGACAAAAACAACAATAACAAAAGATTGGAGCCAAATAAGGGAAAGTAACAATTACCTTATCATGATTATTCTAGAAAAATTTAATTTTAAAATAATGCCTGTAACATTTCAGTATTGCATTATTCATTTTAATCCACATTAATATATATAAAAGTATACTTCTTAACCAGACAAGAAAACAAATTCAATTTTTACCAAACAAAGGTCAGGTTAAATAAAAAAATATATTATTTATTCAGATATTAAAAGGATATATTACAGAATATGGGAATTAACCATCAAAGGGCATGGATTCTATGGAATTCGTCCCGCCCTCTCCTATATCAAACGACCTCTTTTACCGATCGATTCAGTTGACCGTTGTTCTTTCAAATCAATCGATAAAGAGAACCTTCCTAAGTTGCCGGCATTGTAGACAAACTCTATTAAATATTGCTTTGTATGGTTAGTAATGATTGAGATGGTGTAATTAGTTTTTACTTTCTGCTACTGTAATAAAAAATATTACGATCATGAAAAATTGTTGAACATGAGGAAATACAATTTTCAGGTCTCATGTGCACGAATAAGTTTTTTTTTTTTAAATAAATTGGTTGTATGTACAGTCAGCATAACTCAAACCTGAAAATCGCTGAAAGTTCTAACTTTTCCTTTATGGCCTGCTAAGTGATCAGAGAACAAGGTTTTTGTTCACCCTTATTGTCGGGTTTTGGTAGTACCACTTCACTAAATGGATTTTTCAGTTTATATTTAAGATTATCTGGTTAACGACTCCAAAGAATTTTCTTTAAACTTGGTATATCAAGCACACATATTAGGGCTAGAACTTTTATTTCAAAGATTATACATGGAAGTTCATTTTAAGGAGGTTGTGGGTCGCGGACAAGTTAGGCTTTCCTCTCAACTACTATTTTTAACTATTTAATTGTACGATCCTTTCTTCCTTTAATGGCAATTGTATGATTAGAAAATTTCTAAGTGCACAAGACAATTTTCTCGAAAATTTTTCGCGTGATTTCTTTTAAACTTGGTATACTAAGTACTCACAAATTTTTTTTCCAATATTTGCCAGAAGAAATGATTTTGGGGTGCTACGGAGTAGCGAAAATGACATCTCATTAAAATGTGTGGTTCCATCCGTTAATATGAAGAAAAAAGGGTCAGCATTTTTTTTTTTACATTCTTACACACTTCTTACATTCGCTTACTATGTGGTTGTGTATGTGTGTGTATGCATATCACTTACAAATGCATTCATATCATGCACAAATGCCAAATCACTTACTACAACAGCAAGTGAGTTTCCATAGAAAATATATAATTAGAAATTTTAGAAATTGGCCTGTGTGCGTGTGGTCAGCATAACTCAAAAACAGAAAAATCGTAGAAACCATAAACTTGGTATTTCGTTTTGTCCACCGGAAATACTATTTTACAGAAGAGATTTTTCAGTTTTCTCGAAAACAGATTCAACGATTTTTTTCTAAACTTAGTATATCTACCAATCATAAAAAGAGCTATGATTTCTTTGAAAACATTTTTCCTGGCCAATCCACTTTAGAGAGATTCTGGGGAAGGGATAACGTCAGGCTTTCTGCTACATACCACATTTCAATCAACTCTACCATTCTATCATGTTTAATAATATGAATAAGAATTAAATGTGTTGCTAAAATTCCGAGTTTGGGAAAAATTGGTTGGCCGTTAGTTGCCACTTTACTGAACGATTCTTTTAGTTTTCTTCAATTTTCTTAATAACGAATGTAACGAGTTTCTTTAAACTTGTTAGACTAACTGCTTGTATACCTATCAGTTATATTTTAAATTTTTTTCTGAAAAAAGTAATTGTCTGGAGGTGTGACGCTTCGCTGCAAAGTGTGTTTGGCTTCTTCTACTTTTATAATATTGAAGTCACTACATTTTGTGAAAATTCTGAGTTTCATTATAGCTAAGCAAATAAGCAGTAGCAGAAAGTACTAAATTTAGCTATAATAAATAACTGAGAGTAACAAAAAGGTTAGGTAAGTAGGTTCAGTCAATAACCTTCTCTTGGCGAACCTTGTAGAACTTAAATATTTAGCTGTTCCAGTGCTAATCTCACCTTCCAAAATAAATATATGTATGAAACACTCACGCCACTTTCTCTTATTTCAATTATCGTAGTTCTCTTAAAACTTAGAGTTTTTAATAATTCTTTGTAAATCTCTTTAGTGGGTAGCGAGACGTGCTACCTTTCCACATCCTATCTAGTACAATTATCTCAAAAAAAACGCTTCCAGCAGAAGTGATGGACGAATTATATGAGTATTGATATAATAACGAATTATATGAGTATACATATAATAACGAATTATATGAGTATTCATATAATAACGAATTATATGAGTATTCATATAATAACGAATTCATGAGTATACATATAATAACGAATTATATGAGTATTCATATAATAACGAATTATATGAGTATACATATAATAACGAATTATATGAGTATTCATATAATAACGAATTATATGAGTATACATATAATAACGAATTATATGAGTAAGTTTAAAGAAAAACGCTGGTGTCATTGTCGAGACTATCGGGGAAATTATAAAAATAAAGTTCAAAAAATTCGCAATATCCTCAGTTTATTGGGGGTAAAACTTTTTATATCTTTATTTAACATTTTAGAGTGGTAGAACTTTGAACAACAGGTGGCGTTTTATAGGAAAACCTAAGATATAATAAACTGCTGTGCAAAAATATTGCATCACTATTAATAAAATTAAATTAAATCAAGATAAAATTATTATTTGTATATTTATGTTTTCTAGTACTTGGTTTCATTATACAGAACCATAATCAAGACAGTCCAAAGGTTAAAAGTATTGAAGATTGCTTTATCCTAATCCTTGAACAAAAACGACATTATCACTCCTAAATAAGCCCAGTATGCAACTTACCTTTGTTACGTTTAAACTTGCGCTTCTAATTTTTTTGTCCAATTTTTTTTTCCTCTGATTTAATTAAAATGCTTCTTTTTTTTTAATAATGAACCGCGAAACCCACTTAAACTGAGAATGTTTGTGTCAGAATGGTGACATTATCGGAAACTGGAATGAGTCAGCGTGGAATTGCACAGCGGCTTGGAATAAATCAATCCACAGTCTCTAGAATTCTCCGTCGATACAGAGAGACTGGAAGCTTCAGTTGAAGACCCGGGCAAGGCAGGCCAAGGAGTACTACAGCTCGAGATGACAGATTTATTCGGCTAGCTGTCCTGAGAGATTGTACTCTCACAGGAAATCAGCTACGTGGACTAATTGACGAATTTAGAAATGTCCAAATTTCGAGTTCGACAGTGAGAAGACGTCTTAGGGAACCGTCCAGAAGACCTGCTACAGGCCATTTTCTTACCACAACTCAAGTCTCCAGGCTGGCGTTTGCTCGACAACATGTGGAATGGACAAAAGATCACTGGAGGCGAGTTCTCTTTAGCGACGAGTCCAGATTTGCTCTGCATTCGCCAGAGTGTGGAAAGGAGAGGAGAGAGGTACACAGCTTGTACTATGTCATACAGATTAAGTTTTGGAGGAGGCTCATTAATGGTCTGGGGTGGAATTAACATGGAGGCCTGGACGGAACTTCACATGATATCTGGAGGTGCTCTGATTGCTCACAGGTATGTGGCAGAGATTATAGACGATCATGTAGTCCCTTTTGCTCCATTTATCGGGGAAAATTTCCTTTTGTTACAAGATAATGCAAGACCTCACACAGCCAGTATTGTCCGACAATACTTACAGGAGATTGGGATCGCATTGTTGGAGATCCCATCGAGAAGCCCAGATCTGAATCCCATTGAGCATGTCTGAGACGTGATAGGAAGACGACTGAGAGTTTGACGAAACCTCCCAAACTCTCTGGATGAACACGAAATTGCAGCCAGAGAGGAGTGGGAGAATATTGACTAACGTATCATAGTAAACATAATTTACAAGACAGAGGTGGTGCTGCTTACCAGGCGTCGGCTCCCAGGTGCTTGGGACCTGAGGATAGATGGCAGAACGCTGAAACCTCAAAGCTCCGTCAAGTACTTAGGGGTGCATCTAGATGCAAAACTGACCTTTTGGGAGCAGGTGCGGCGCTCTTCGGAGAAAGCGGCGAAGGTGGTTATGAGTCTGAGCAGGTTGATGGCGAATGTGGGAGGACCGAGGGCCAGCAGACGCCGGCTCCTCATGTCTGTCGCGGACGCCGTCCTCCTGTATGGCTGTAAGATCTGGGCTAGCGCTCTTACAAAGGCGAGACACCGGAGACGTATGGCCGCGGTACAAAGAAGGGGGGCGCTTAGGATAGCTAGCGCGTACCGGACGGTACCTGAGCCGGCTGTCCTAGTGATCGCAGGGGTGATCCCGATTGACCTTCAGGCCAGGGAGAGGCAGGAGGTTTGGAAGAGGAAGGGAGAGCCAGTCGAAGCAGATGCCAGGCTGAGGGCCAGACGGGCCACACTGCAAAGGTGGCAGGAGCGTTGGGAGAATGAGCACCGCGGTAGGTGGACCGCGAAGCTTATCCCCAGTCTGTTGGAATGGGTAAGTAGGCGGCATGGCGAGGTCGACTACTTCCTCACCCAATTTCTCACAGGACATGGCTGTTTTGCCGCGTACCTGTGGAGGGTGGGGAAAGTGGGAGACCCGTCGTGCATCTACGGGGATGGAGAAAGAGACGATGCTTTTCATACCTTTTTTAGGTGCGGCAGATGGGACCGAGAACGGCGGAGATTGGAAGCGGAAATCGGGAGGATCTCCCCGGATACGGTGGTGAGGGCCATGCTCGCCGGAGCGGATCGTTGGGACTGGGTGGCTACCTTTGTCCGGACGGTCCTGCGGATGAAGATAGGCGAAATAAGTAGACACCTCGACCTCCCGAGGACGGGGTCCAGCTAGGCCGGAGGCAGCCCGTAGTGGCATTACGAGGCACCACCCCGAAGTAGTACCATAAGCAGTTCCGGGGTGGACAAGTGCCTGTGAGGGAGGGGGGGTTTAGTGGGTGCAAGCCCCACACTTTGTGCGTAGGCATTTTCCCCCCCTCGTAAAAAAAAAAAAAAAAAAAAAAAAAAAAAAAAAAAAAAAATCTCAAAATGCAAAATCACAGGAAGCTCAAACTTGTATTCCATTTATGTAACTACCACCGCATCTGTCACGAAGGTTTCGGGCAAAATCAGTCAACCGGAAGTGCGTCTCTAGAGTGCTATTTTTCCTTTTTTTCTCGATTGTCAGAAAACAGTTTCAAGATTTTCTTAACTTTTATTTGAAACATTTTCCCGGGGAAATAAATTATTTGTGGGGACAGTAGCGTTGTGCTTACCAGTGTAACAGCAACCAAAGAAAAGCTCAGCAAAGAGAAGAGAAACAAAACCCAAAAACCACTCCCTCGGACTGGAATGGGAGAAGCTGTATAAATATAGCGACGGACAGTCCATAGAAACAGTTGAAATCAGTTCAGTACATCCAATCGCGCTACGTGTCATTCTCATACCACTCTATCTTAAAACATTTCTCTATTGTAAAGTCTAGGCAGTCTGTATCACTTAATTAATATATTAGTTAACCAGTATTAACAAAGTCTTCTTCTTATATCATCAACCAGACCTAAATTCTTTCCAGCGCTGCCACCAATATAATGGATGTGTTAGGTGGAGAGAATTTAGGTCTGGTTGATGATATAAGAAGAAAACTTGGTTAACACTGGTTAACTGATATATTAATAAATAGACACAGCCTGCCTGGACTTTCGAATGTTTAAGGTAGAGTGGTATGAAAATCACCCTTAGCGATTGGATTACTGAAATATATAGCTTCTCCCACTCCAGTCCGAGAGAGTGGTTTTTGTGTTTTGTTTCTCTTCTCTTTGCTGAGCTTCTCTTTGGTTGCTGTTACACCTGTAAAGTACCACTTCAATACGAAGTTATCCTTCTATCACATACATTATAAGCCATGGCAAAAATTACGAACTTTGAAGAAAATCGGATATCCAAAAGTTCGACTTTACAGAATAGGTTTAGGAGATTTTTGAAATTTTCTCTAAATCCGCTTTTAACGACTTTCTTTTAAACTTGCAAGGCTCACAACATACATATAAACTTATCGATTTTTACATAAGAAATACAAGATTTTAGTGTGGTTTTGCGCACCTCTCAATTTAAATTAAAGAAGAACATTTACTTAATGAAATTCTCATTAATTTGAGTAAGAGAAAGTCGTGTGAGTGTTTCACACCCGTATTTTATACTTTGTCTCACTTTTAGTAAGAGGAAGTATTCGATCATACCCAGTGTTCGAAATTGAATTTTCACCGGAAATACACGGGTTGAGGTCCCTTAAGTACGAAAAAATTGTGTAAGCGAATGGTCTGTCTGTATGAAACATAAAATATCTCAAAAACGAAAAATCCCAGGAAGCTCAGACTTAAAATTCCGTCTCTCATACCAACGCATCCGACACGAACGTTTCGGGCTAAATTCATTAACCGGAAGTGCCACTCAATAGAATGTTTTTTTTTTTATTTATTTTTTCTCGATTTTTCTCGAAAATAGTTTCAACGAATTTTTTTTTTTAAACTTCGTAAACTATCAAACATACAGAAATATCTATTACTTTAATTTGAAATATTTTCTTTGGAGAATCGATTGGGGTTGGTTATAGGGGGAACAGTAATATAAAGCTTTCTTCTAAAGTACTACGTCAATTCAGTGTGTGGTACTTACAAACGGTATAATATTAATATACATTAGAAGCACTACTAAAATTCTAGATTTGAAGAAAATTGGTTAACCGGAAGTGCTACTTTACAGAATAAGTTTTCGAGTTTTTTTTTGGAATTCGAGATTTTTTTTTCGAGTTCACTTTTATTCGAAACATTTTTTTCAGAAAAAAAATATATTTCAGATCGTTTTTAAGGGACTTGTTGTGTTGTTAAATTTCAAATGTATGGGATTGGTTTCAATGTTAGTGGCACCACCTTCACTTCCCTACCTGCTTGGGCTTGTAGGTTGGGACTTGTCCACCCCGTTCCGCCACTGTATGTATACAGGATAAATGAGAAAAATTTGAAGTTTAAGCAAAAGTTTTGATTTATAATTTACTAGCTAAACCCGGTCACGCTTCGCTGTGGTTCAGTCTGATTTTAATTATTAGGGAAGTAAATAGAAGTGTTGTAGTTAACATAGATTCAGCAAGAAAACACATCATTCAAGTTAATACCCTACTTTGCGTTGCTGTGAACTGAAAGGAAAGAAAGAAAAAATGTTTTTAACTATAAGTCTCTTGTTATTGTGAAGCTAGTGAATGGACTGCATTTTTTTTGTTTTGTCCGTTTTCTGCATAAACATAAAGGATGACCGACTCTGGAGCATGCGACAGATAATTGCCCATGAGAGAAGCATTCGTTTTCTAAATTCAAATCCGCACACTTGCAAAAGATTGTATTTGCGCTTTATTGATAGTCATAGCGAACGCAAGGTATATTAGAAATTGAATTCGTTTGAACTCAAACGCCATATCTGTCCGCAAATTTATTTGTCAAGCAATACTAAGATAAGTGGATATTACAATGTGACAAAAGTTTTCTGGTAATGTAATACAGTGTGTGGATTCGTCCATTTCCATTTTACCATTCCCAATATCTAATAATTGTTTTGCAAATCGTTCAGAAGATTCATCTTGTTGTAATTGAACACGCATATTGGTCTTTAAAGATATTTTCTCCACATACCGCCATAACACTGATTATTTGAGACATGCATTCAATTCATCTGCAGGTGTTGAACGTGGTATAACTGGTAGAGTTTGTCGAAAATCACCAGCTAGCAAAATGAGTGCACCACCAAAGAGCTGCTCATTTCCTCTCAAATGTTTTAATGTGCGATTGAGTGCTTCCAATGATTTCTTGGGTGCCATGGTGCATTCATCCCATATTATAAGCTGACATGATCTTAGTACTTTTCCCATCCCAGAATATTTGCTAATATTACATGTTGGAGTTTCAATTACCTGCATATTTAATGGCAATTTCAATGCTGAATGTGCTGTTCGACCACGTTTAATTTGCTTTATAAAAGTAAATTCTATGACTAAATTTCATGAGTAACAATTTAATTTTTCAATTTATCCATGGTTACACTTTTAACAAATGTTACTAATTAAATGTTATTTTGATATTTTTGGGATATTTGTTCGGGAGCACCTAGAACCCCAACTCTGATTTAAAAAAAAAAATTCAAAAACCTTCCCGGGGATTACCTAATAATTTCCCAAATTTTCATGGCGATTGGATGTATGGTTTTTGAATCTATCGAGTACAGACAGAGAGACAGACACACATTCATTTTTTATATATATAAAGATTATATTAAGAGATTGTAAGAAAATGTATGGTGCGAGTGTTATCACACGAAGATTTTTTTATTTACATCGCTTGCTTCACCTAACAACATTTCGATCAAAATCCGTCAACCAGAAGTGCAACTATACTGAATGTTTTTTTTTTTCTCTAGTTTTTCGGCGAGTTTCTCAAAAAATAGCTCCAATGATTTAGCCAGAAAAGAAAAAAAATCTTTTTAAACGATTGCTTTCAATGTGGTGTGTGTGTGTGGGCGATATATCGCAGGATACTGGAAATGAATTCTTCTTTAATTATATTACCATGAGATCAGGCTCCAATTGGCGATTATATCAAATTTTTGAAATTGTATTTTCTTGGAGTACGAAATTGTTTGAAGTGAATGGTTTGTGTGTGTGTGTGTGTGTGTGTGTGTGTGTGTGTGTGTGTGTGATCAAAATATCTTAACGAGAAATGCTAGAAAGGTCCACTACTCCTCCTTACAATTCGTTCACGTATCACCACTGTCAACTGACAATAAGGTTTAGGAAAACATTTGAATTTCCGGATTAAGACCGCGTGTGGTTTGCTAGAAAACACGTTTCGCCCATATTGTAATGAACCTTTTCAGGGTAGTTACACCTTGAAAGCTAATGAGCAATAAACTTTGGTAAAGAAGATTCCAACCATTTTCATTCAACTTGCTTTACTATCCATGCACCACACACCACACACACACACACACACACACACACACACATATATATATATATATATATATACAGTGCAGTCTCGATTATCCGTCACGTTCGGGACCAGACGGTTGTCGGATAAGAGAATAGACGGTTAACAGAAAACAAGGTTGGGAGAATTTATATTTTATTAGTTTTTTAAAAACATTCCACTCTGCTTTTTATACGGGGTGGTGACCGTCACGGAAACCGAGCCACCATTAAAAAGTTTTTTTTTTGTATTTTTTTAATTTAATTTTTTTTTGTGCTTTTTTTTTACTTTCTCTTACTCCTAGTAACAGGAAGTACTGTAATCGTGTCAAATTTTCGATATCGAGGTTTCACCGGAAATATCCGTTTCGAGGTCTGAGTCCAAAAAAGTTTTTTAGCAAATGGTCTGTCTGTGTTGTGTGTGTGTGTGTCTGTGTGTATGTGTCTGTGTGTATGTGAACAGCATAGCTCAAAAACGAAAAACCGTAGAAAGTTGAAACTTGATATTCCGTTAGGTATCACCATGGCATCTGACAGTGGGTATCTGTCAAAATTCCTCAACCGGAAGTACCACTTTACTTAGTTGGTTTTTTTACTTTTTTGCGATTTTCTCAAAAATGGCTCCAACGATTTTCTTAAACTTGTTATATCATCTACACATACAAAGAGGACAACAACTTTTATTTGAAACATTTCGCGGGAAATTGATTTTAAGGGCACTTTTGGGGAGGGGTGGGGTTAGGTTTCCATCTAAAGTGCTATTTCAGTTTATTAGACAATTCTGCCATCTAAATAATGTTAATTAGAATTAAATATGTTGTTGAAATTCCGATTTGAAAAAATCGGATAACCGGAAGTGCGTTTACTTTACCACTTTACTAAATGATTTATTCACTTATTCGCAATTTTCTCAAAAATGGCTCCGACGATTTTTTTTGAAACTTCGTATATAAACTAAACATGCAAAGATCTACAACTTTTATCTAAAACATTTCTCTGGGAAATTTCTTTTAAGAGCACTTTTTAGGGGAGTGGTGGGGTTAGATTTTCATCAAAGTGCTATCCTAGTTCATTATACAATTCTATCATCCAACCATAATTAGTTAGAAATAAATAGATGGCTGAAATTCCGAGTTTCAAGAAAATGAGTAAACCGGAAGTGCGCTTTTACTGAACAGTTTTTCAGTTTTCGACGAATTTCATTAAATTTGGTACACAAACTATATAATTTGTCAATTATCATTTTTTCAGAACTGGAGTAAGAGAAAGTTGTGTGAGTGTTTCACACCAGATTTTTTTGATTTGTTGCATGTTTTTTCTAATCTTTGATTTTATTCTGGTGAGGGTTTGAAGAAACTCATCATTGTTGACTGTTTTTTAGAATTCCTCACTTTCTTGGCTGCAAGAACTTGCAGTTTCCTTAAAAGTAAATTTTGATGTACTATCGCACTCTTCTTGGTGTTCGTACCATTCAATAAATTTGGAAATCGAAATTTCGGCTTCGGTGTTAGTAATTTTTTTGAAATTTGAATTTCATCTTCTTCATTGTCGCTATTATTTTCATCAGTTGGATGCAAATTTGCAATTATTTCGTCATCACTCAAAATAGATTTTGGAAAATCCAGAAATTATATTGCGCCCGCGCCGTGTACAATAAAGAGTACAATAATATGTACATAATGTGTGGGCACAAAAACCGTGACGGATAATTGTAGGTGACGGATAAAAGAGTGACGGATAATCGAGACTGCACTGTATGTATATACATAAATCCTTATAACTTCTAGTTGAAACTTTTTTGAGAGATGTTGATGATAATTGGATATGGTTGTGTGGAAGTGCCCCACTAAACTTCCATTTCTGTAACTACATGGTTCCATGTTTATAGTAATGAGACGTGTTGAACCGCCTTGCTGGAATTTGAAGAAAATTGATTAACCGGAAGTGCGAATTTTAAATTTACTTGAAAACGGTTACAAATTTTTTTGAACATAGAATTTCACTGGACAGATAAAACGTATCACTTTTATTTGAACATTTAAAAAAAAAAAATAAATAAATAAATTTTGGGGTGTGTGGGATCTGTATGTTAAATTTCAAGTGTTATTTGGATCTGTTTAATGTTATTGACGTTTCTTTTATATTACATTATAATCGCTTCATCTTTTACCTACCTTGTTTAACTGCATGTAACCCCCACTGCCATATTATGGCTGTGAATCAAGACTGTAAATCAAATTTCAAGTTGAAATTTAACTGACTGGGACAGACAAAAGTGGGGTGGGTGTTTCACACAGTTTTTTTTTTTATTTCATTAGTTTGCACAGATTTCAGACAGACGAAATTGATAACTGATTTCAGGCCCAGTTTCTACATTAATCATTGCAAAGCAGACACATACAATTTTGTGTCATGCAAAGTACCTGATGATGGTATTCATTAACTTGCAATGTTACGGGATTTGTGGACATCGTTAACAGCATAGTTAATTGGAAATGTTATTTTTAAAATTGCCCCCTTATCTGGAGGGGATACAGAATGTAATCCCTAAAGACATCGCTAAACCACTTTGACACAATGTATTTCCATTGCACGACATTAGGTAATTGTTCCATTTAGAGATAATTATGCAAATGGGATGAATATCATTTCATTTTTACCTTGTTATGAGCCACCTAATTATAGAATTGGATTTTTTGTTGTCACCTGATATTTACTTTCTCTTTCTCTTACGTAAGTGATAGTGTTGTGTTCTCTTTCTCTTACGTAAGTGATTTTTTTTTTTTTTGAAGCGGAGGGCCAATGCACTGCGACCTTTCCGGTCTATTGTGCTATGCCCCCTGGGTGCCGCAGGCTTGCCCACAGCACCCGAACAGATGTCCCAGCTGAACATCCGTTCTACAAAACCTCCATCAGTCTGAGATCCCTAAGGAATCCCAGTATCCTGACATGCTCTAGAGAGGGTTTATCCCCCTCCTCCACCTGGTAGCTACCCAGGTTCTTGAACCTTCTCTGAGTGGCAGCCTCACAGTCTGTTAGGAGATGTAATGGAGTTTCCTCCAGCTCCCCACAGAACCTTCATGAGCTGTCACTTTCCAAACCCAGCTTCACCAAGTGTCCTCTAAGTCGGCAATGCCCCGTGAGGAAATCCGTAAGAACACGGAGCTTGTTCTTGCTCAATCCAATGCAGGCCTCCGACCTCCGTTGGTTATAATTTCCCAAGCAGATCTTGGCCTGCCGCAACCCGGGGAGGGAGTACCAGAGTTGAGATCTCTTCGTCTCCTCCTCCTTCCTAAGTTCCTCCAACAGAAACTGGTCGCTAATCCCACAAAAAGGTTCCGGCCCCAGAAGTGGGGTCATAGCGCCTATCTTGGCCAGGGCGTCGGCCATCTCATTCCCTTCAATGCCAACATGCCCCGGCACCCACCAAAGCACAACTTTGTTCCTCCTGTCTAGATTATTAAGTTTATCTAGGCATTCCCAGACCATTTTAGAGTTGATAACTGATGCACTCAATGCTCTAATGGCTGCTTGACTATCGGAAAGGATAACGATATCCTGGTTCCTATATCCCCTATCGAGGTTAAATTGTACACATCTTCCAATAATGTATATCTCCGCCTAGAAGATGCTGGGAAATATACCAATGGGTTCCGAGTGCTTGATCCTTCGACAGATCACCTCCGGCCCAGTCCCCTCGAGGGTCTTAGACCCATCAGTATACCATTTAATGGCATGTTCCTTAATGCCCAACAGAGCGGATCTTTCGCTTCACTCACTTTTGGTGCCCAGCTTCAACGAAAAATTTTTAGTGAAGCTGTATTTCTTAATCATGCCATCTCTAGGGAGGTGCCCGATAAAGGAGCCCAAGGGTGAGAATAACCACTCCCTGACCCCCAGCCTCCCCTCTCCTCCTGCGCCACTCCTAGAGATCCTAGAAAGAGCACCCTTCGCCGCACTTTCCACTAGGTGCAGAGGTGACAGATTGAGGTTTACCTCAATCCCGGCGGTGGGACAAGTCCGTATGGCCCCGTCATGCAGCGAGCCGCTGTACCTTGTCAAGAGTCCTCTTGACTGATACTACTTTGGTCTTCCTAAACCACGCCACTGCGCCGTAGGTGATGAGCGGTCTCAAGGTGTACATCCACCGTAGGATACTTGGGGGGCATCCCCAGGTTTTGCCCTCCATCCTCCTACATCTTATGAGGGCGCCAGTGGCCTTACTAACAATTGATTCAATGTGTTTCTTCCATAGGAGTTTACTATCAAATGTTACCCTTAGGTACTTGACCTCCTTTTTCCACCCCAATTCTCCGGCTAGCCGGATACATTTCAGGCGTTCTTTTCCTAGTGAAGGGTATCGCAGTGGTTTTCGTTGGATTAACCTTCAACCCCACTGAGCCACAACACCCACTAGTAATATCTAACCCCCTCTGTATTATGTCACAGACGGTTTCTTCAAACTTCCCTCTAGCAATAATGACGACATCATCGGCATATCCCTGACAGGAAATGCGGAGGTCCGTCAGCTTGCACAGGAGCTCATCCACCGCTAGGCTCCACATTAGGGGTGACAAAACTCCCCCTTGCGGACAGCCACGAGTAGTGCGGGAGCGGATGGTCCGTGAGCCTACCTCTGTCTCTACCGTTCTTGTGGACAGCATTTCCATCATCCATCTGGCGGTTGTGCTGTCCACTCCCCCTACGTAAGTGATAGTGTTGGGTTCTCTTTCTCTTACGTGATAGTGTTGTGTTCTCTTTCTTTTACCTAAGTGATAGTGTAGTGTTTGTATCTAATTTTCGGAATTGAGTTTGAACCGGAAGTAGATATTTGGAGATAGCCTGAAAAGAAAAAAATCTTTTTAACGATTGCTTTCAATGTAGTGTGTGTGTGTGTGTGTGTGTGTGTGTGTGTGTGTCTTAAGTTACTACCATGGGATCACGCTCCAACATTTCGATCAAAATCCGTCAACCAGAAGTGCAGCTTTTCTGAATGTTTCTTTTTTTTTCCAGTTTTTGGCGATTTTCTCAAAAATAGCTCAAATGATTTTCTTTAAACTTCGCAGACTAACTACACATGTAAGTATCTATCATTTTTATTTGGAATGTTCCAAGAATATTGATTTTTCGGACGGTCCTGAGGTAACTGTGACATTTAAGCACTCTTCAAAAGTACCACTCATGAAAAGTTGAATGTGCGAATGTACCATTTATGGAATAATGTAAGAATTTTAATTTTGAAGAGAGTTAAACTCCGAATTCAAACCAACTATTTTATCTGTTTTTTTTTTTTTTTAATTTCCTCAGACATATATCCAACTATCATTGTCCTTTCTGTAACAGTTAAGTGTAAGTATCGCGGCCGTGTCCAATTTTCCTAATTGAGTTATCACGGTAAATACTTGTTTTGAAAACCCTTGAATACGAAAAATGTGTTTTTTTTTTTTTTATGAATAGTCTGTGTATGTGTGTGTGTGGGCGGGCGAATTAATACATTTCAAGTGCGAAAAATCGCCGAAAGTTCTAACTTGATTTCGGTTTATGTACAAACACCGCATTTGATATTTCGTTCTTGAATTATACTTTTCAAATACATAGACATACATATATATACACACAAACACACACTACCTGTGAAGATATATGCTAAATGTGATTTAAAGTTAATGCAGAAAAAATACAGTTATAATTGTGCGAAAATTTAAACAAAATTATTGATTAGTTTTTTAGCAATTACGAGTGTGTTTTCTTTTAATTTTAAAAGGAAATAGTAAAGTTGAGTGTAATATCACTGGAGTAGTAGGGAGAATAAGTAAGTTGTGATTTGCGAGGAGTGGGTACAGTAGAATATACTGGAGATTGCTTACTGTTTACATGTTTATATGAAGTTGTTTTATATGAATTAAAATAATAAACAATAAAAGTTAAAACATCATACTTGAAAGACATAAATAATAATTTAGAATAAGTATATTTTCGTACAGACACGCAGCGTATTTATATTGATTTTGTGGTACATGTAATTTTTTATTGATAGAAATACTTCACTTCATTAAGCGACAATATTCACTTCAATAAGACTTTTTCTATTATTACTTCCGTATTTTAAATTTGCAAATATGAATTGCAACGAGATGTTGACAAAAATAAATAGCATATTGGATGAAAAAAATGTTCTGATATTGTATAAAAAAAAAATGATCTTTGTAGATCGAATACTGATCTTGAAAGAGGAAATGAGAAATCAAAAAGTGAGATGGCAAACATAAAGCAAAAATTTGAAAGGTTGAGAAGTAGAATTTATAAGAATGGAACCTGAAAAACAAAAATTTGATAGTTCTTGGTCTGAAGGAAAATTAAATTAGAAATGTTAAGCATGAATTTGAGAAAGTGTGTGAAGAAGAATTAGGGTTGAGTATAAAAGAGAAAATAATAGCTGCTAAAAACAGATAGGCAAAAATACTACAAAGAAACCTATCATGTTGGTATTTATGAAAGTACAACAAGATGTGTATGAAATATTAAAAATTCATATAAATTGGGGGAAAAAAGTATTTGATAGACAGACATTACAGCCCAGTAATTCGCTACCAAAGAAGAGAATTTGTTTTTAATTAAACAAGAAATAAATAAAATGAAAGGTAAAGCAAAAACAGTAATGGGAAATGATGTATTATATTTGTAAATAATGGGGAATCCATATGGGACAGTGAAGTCGGTTTAGTATGTAAGGGTAATAAATAGCCGTGATAACTGCAGAAATGAACAAGGGAGTGAACTGTGTAGTGCGATATTCGTATATTGAATGGGGTTTGTGGCAGTGTGTACACATGTATGTGAAAGAGATGCAAGTGATATTATAGATTATTGATGTGCTCAGAGAATCTGCTATCTAAGGTGAATAATTTTGAAATTCTTAATTTTGCATTATCCTCTCATACCTTGCTACAATTAGAATTAAATTATAAAATAGATTACGAATTAGATAATGTAAAGCAAATAGTGAAAAAAAAGAAGATATTTAATAGATGGGATAAAAAATCCTCTTAAAGGTAATATAAAAAAGTTTTAAAAACAATGAAAGTTGGCTGCTTATTTTGAGTTTGTAAAAATAATAATGAAAATATTAATTATGTGGCGATTTGTCCAAAAATCATAAATTAGTTCTTTTGATGAATATATTATGCCGGGTGCCTGATGGCGTGGGACCTAAGCCTATGTGGCTTTTATCCCTCCGAGGCCCCCCATATCATCCCCCTTAGTTAATCTCCTCCGGTAGCTTACCGGTCAGTCTAAAATATTCCAAGATATCCTTAAACTCCAACTCGCCCAGGCAATCCTGCGAGAGTGGTGCCCTCCCAAATACGGGAAACCTAGTACAGCGATACGGGGACACTGCATAAAGTAGTGGTGGTGCACCGTTTCCCTGACGCCGTCGTCGCAATTCTGGAAATGTACTATGATTGTCCCCCTATGTTAAACAAGTGACTAGACACCCAAGTGTGTCCAGTCACTATCCCCACCAAGTTCCTCAGGCCTGTCCTACTGAGGGACAGGAGATACTCCGAAATTCCCTGCTTACTTGCTTTTATAAATCTATTAGCTTGGAGGCACCCCTGCGTGTCCCCCCAGCATTACTCCAGGACCCTCATCTCCTAAAGTCTAATCTCTTTGTCGCGAAACTTCTTTGTGACGGCAAGGGCTGGTTCAGGACCACAAAATGGTAATGATGATCTCTCCCTAGCCAACTATAGAGACTACCTTACCCCTCCGAGCCAAAGCGTTAAGCCTTTTCCTACATTCTCCCACTAATTTCGAACTCCAACCATGGCTTCCTCAAACAGTCCTCAGGGCGGCCTGACTTATCAGGAGAAATCCGCACCTTCTTTGACTCTCCTGCCACTCTTCCTCCACAATGGCTGCACATTCAATAATGCCCCTCACCTCGGACCGAGAACAGTTTGCCAAACCACACCAAGGCCACCGAACTCCCTCTATCCACTCCGGCACCATGCTCCCGCTCCTACGGCCAGTCCCCTCCTGCCTAGAGCCATCTGAATAGCAGCGAATAATGCCGTTACCCGGCTTTTGATGAATATAAGTGTGTCATTTGATAATAAAGATTGATAATTAATGTTTGGTGCATTGATTTGTTATATCGGAGCAAAGTTGGCTGGTTAATTTGAGTTTTTAAAAATAATATGAAGATTTTAATGATTAGTTTTGATCAATTGTATATCATTTAGGAATGCTGAGCATAGAGTTAAACGATTATAATGAAAGGTTGTACAGCGAGAAGCTCAACCAATATAGAAATAACAACTATAAGCATATCAATTTTTAAAGAAAACTACGTACTTTTCGTACTCAGGACCTCTAAAAGCGGGGCAAACTTAATACTTTCCACTGCAGCAATTCCTCCTACGTTACCTCAAAATTAGACTCGCTTCTGCTCAAGGGCGGGCCAGATGGCTTTAGTTAGTAAATCCACTAATACGATTGAATATAATGTACTTATTATTTTTCTCTTGGTCCCGGTAAGGATTACTTTTTCCTCCTTAAGAGGAAGTACTGCGATCGTGACAAATTTTGGAAATTAAGTTTACACAGGAAATAAATGTATTGACGTTCACTGAATAAGAATAAAATGTTCTTAGCAAAGGGCTGTGTGTGCACAAAATATAGCAAAAAAGAAATATCACTGGAAGCTGAAACTTGATATTTGTTTACGTATCACCATCGCATCTGACACGAGGATTTAGATAAAAATCCATCAACCGGAAGTGCGACTTTACTGATTTTTTTTTTCAGGTTTTGGCATTTTTTTTTCGAAAACGGCTTCTACCATTTTCTTTAAACTTCGTATATCTAAACAGATTTTCAGCTTTTATCACTTTTATCTGAAACTTCCATGAAAATTGATTTTGATTGATTTTGGGGGAGATTGTTGGCAGGGGGAAAATTTATCTTTTCTCTAAAGTACATAGAATATATGGTTCCACCCTTTGTATAATATTAGGGCACATTGGTAGCAATGCTCGAATTCCAGATTTGTAGTAAACCCATTAACCAGAAGTTTAACTTTGTAGTATAGGGTTTTGAGTTTTTGGAATTCTGTTGATAAGGACACCATCAACTTTTCTTTATATAAACTTGGAATACTTACTGCACAGATATAGAAATCATTTTTGCGGAATATTGATCTTAGGGATGTTCAGGGGATCTATGCGTGGGCTTAAATTACATACAAGTTTTCTAAGGCTTACGATAGAGGGCGCTGCTTACCATACATCTGTTGAGGCAAGCAAGTGTAATCCTCTTCATTTTATTTATAGTAACGCAAGCCAAGCAAAATGTTTAGTTAACATAAAGTTTAAAAACAACTTGTGTATTAGAATTGTAGTAGGATATCAGGAAACTAGGATATTAGGATACTGGGATATTAGGATAGTAAGATATTAGGAGTCAAACAATTAAGCAATAATAATAATGATTCGGAATAATAATACTGTCGTCGTATATTAGAGGAGAATTGTCTGCAGTGAGGGTCCTCCAAGCAACAATCCATTAAAAAAAAAAAAATGTCCCAAATAATGTGATTGGTATCCATGTGTGTAGATAGTGTGGTATCTGTCTGTGTAGATAGTGTGGTATCTATGTGTGTAGATAGTGTGGTATCTATGTGTGTAGATAGTGTGGTATCCATGTGTGTAGATAATTTTTTTTCAGGGAAAAAGGACCAATAAAAAGGAATAGATTAATCTCTTTAGTTAGCATTGCAAATTTAAAGAAAATCGATTCATTTCAAGAAAAAACTGAAATACTCAGAAAACTATGGGAAAAGTGGCACTTTCGGTTGATTGATTTCACGGTTCAAACTTGCAATTTTAGTAATGCAATTAATATACCCTTGATTTACACATAGGTGGTAGACGTGAAGGGGCGCGCACAGCAACGCCTAACATGCAATTCCCTCAGGAATATTAAAAAATAAATTTAACTAGACAAATGTTACAAACAAAAGTAATAAGCCTATATATATGTGTGTGTACTTAGTAAACGAAACTTAAAGAAAATCGTTGGAGACGAATTTCGAGAAATTGTGGGATAATGTGTGTGTATGGATTTTCACCGAAAACTTGTGTCGCGTGCGTGCTGCTAGAAGGAAAGATTTTTAGACGTAACATTAACTTTCAGCTTGCTGCAATTTTTTCGTTTTTGAGATATTTGGTTCACCTGATAATTACTATTTTCCTGTCCATTACTTAAAATTGACAACTTGGAACATTTTTTTGACAGAGTGTACCGTTCAAGTTTTTATGTTTGAATACATACAAATCAGAAGTGGCCTCTTCTTTCACAGACTAAACCACAAATAAATACATTATATTACTATGTACACCTTCTTCACAAAAAAGACAAACAATTAAGCAATAATAATATAATAATAATAATAATAAAATAATGATTCGGAATAATAATACTGTCGTCGTATATTAGAGGAGAATTGTCTGCAGCTGAGGGTGCTCCAAGCTACAATCCATTAAAAAAAAAATGTCCCAAATAATGTGATTGGTATCTGTGTGTGTAGATAGTGTGTGTGGTATCTGTGTGTGTAGATAGTGCGGTATCTGTGTGTGTAGATAGTGTGGTATCTATGTGTATAGATAGTGTGGTATCTATGTGTGTAGATAGTGTGGTATCTATGTGTGTAGATAGTGTATAGTGTACATTTGTGTGTAGATAGTGTAATTTGTACATTTATGTGTAGATAGTGTGGTATCTATGTGTGTAGATAGTGTAATGTGTACATTTGTGTGTAGATAATAGTGTGGTGTCTTTGGTTGTAGATAGTGTAATGTATACATTTGTGTGTAGATAGTGTGGTATCTGTGTGTGAAGATAGTGTGGTATCTATGTGTGTAGATAGTGTGGTATCTATGTGTGTAGATAGTGTAGTATCTATGTGTGTAGATAGTGTCGTATCTATGTGTGTAGATAGTGTGGTATCTATGTGTGTAGATAGTGTAATGTGTCCATTGTGTGTAGATAGTGTTGGGGAAAAATTTTTTTTTTTTATCTCTGTGTTTAGATAGTGGGGGTATCTATTTTTGTAGATAACTGTCAATGTGTAACATTTGTGTTAGATAGTGTCGTAATCTATTGTGTAGATTAGTTTCCTGTGTACATTTGTGTAAGGGTAGATTAGTGTGATCTCTAAAGTGTGTAGATAGTGGTAAGGTGTACATTTGTTCGTAGATAGTGGGGTATCTGTGGTTAAATGTGAAATGTAAAATTTGTGTGTAAATATAGTTGTACTAGTGTGTATAGTGTGGGTATCATGTGTGTAACGGACGGTATCCTTGTGTGTACATGCGTGTTGTACTATGTGTGTAGATATGTGCTATCTATGTGTGTAAACAGTTTTGTCATCTATGTTGGTAGATATGTGTATCTAGGTGTGTGTAGATTAGTGTGGTATCTATGTGTGTAGATAGTGTGGTATCTATGTGTGTAGACAGTGACGGTATCTATGTGTGTAAATAGTGTGGTATCTATGTGTGTAAATAGTGTGGTATCTATGTGTGTAAATAGTGTGGTATCTATGTGTGTAGATAGTGTGGTATCTATGTGTGTAGACAGTGACGGTATCTATGTGTGTAAATAGTGTGGTATCTATGTGTGTAGATAGTGTACCAAGTTTAAAAAAAAAACTAGGAGCCCATTTTCGAGATAATCGCGAAAAACTGAAAATAAAAAGAAAACCATTCAATTGCGCTTCCTGTTGGTGAATTTTGACCGAAACTTTACTATCAGATGCACTGGTGGTACGTGTAAACACTGGAATATCATGTTTGAGCTTCTTGCGAATTTTCATTGTTGAGACATTTTGTTCAGACGCGCGCGCACACACACACACACACAAACATTTGCAAAAAAGTATTTTTCTTAGTGAAAATATATATTTCTGGTGATAACTCAATTGCGAAAATTTGACGCGATCATAATTCTTCCCGCCTATGGTAGTAAGAGAAAGTTAAAATGTATATACGATAAAAGTGATAGGCTTATTGTGTTTAGTATATTCGATTTTTTTTTAAAGAAACTCGTTTGAACCGTTATCGAGAAAATCGTATAAAAGAAATCAGTAAGGTTCAACATTTCCGGTTGTATCGCTTGCCGTGGTCCCGAACACAATATTGGAGCTCGCTGCGATTTTTGTTTTTAACAAGTATTTCAAGTGAAACTTCAATTTCTAAAGGTGGAAGCGATCCCAATATTGTCTCCTATCGCGGCTACAGGAGTACGTGAAAAATCTTTTTTAATAATAGAACTTAAAAATTATGATATCTAAGGAAAAAAAAACAAATAAAAATTAAAAACAAAAAACAAATAAAATTGCAATTATAGAATCACTTGTGTTTATATTTAGAGAATTAAGTTAGGGAAAGAAATGTGGATCGCCATTCAAGCGAACGAATAAACATGGCCTGGTGTTAGAGCAGCGTGCCGCTATTTCTCCTTTATTGATTTATATTTGCTTCGCTATAAATACTCTTCTATAAGTCTACTTGCAAAACAGACTTAAGATATTGGCTTTTCTTAACTCATCCAATTATAAATGGTTTGAAATTTTAGATGTTTCTTTACATAATGTTTTCTACGGTGAAGCTATTGTTGGTGACCGTGTTTTGTGAATTGAAACAAATTGGACTGAACACTCGCAACCGCTCTCTCTCTCTTGCTGCATGATTACAATTCTGATTGGCATATTTACTTGAAACTTGCGGTGTTTACTGAAAGTTTAGTTGGGTCATTACTCATTACATATAAAGAAAGGTGGTGGCGATTATACTCGTTCACCTGATAGTGCTTGTGTGACGAATAGCAAAGATAGTAGCACCACTTTTAAATAAGTAATAACACACCAGATACCCTAGAACACACCTAAAACAGTTTTGCTCGGAAAAATATTTCAAATAAAAGTGATAGGAGTAAAGTCGCACTTCCGGTTGATGGATTTTGATCATGATGCGATCGTACATAAGATTAACGGGAATATAGTTTTTTTTTTGTGAAATTTGCTCTCACCACACACACCACACACACACACACACACACACACACACATCTATACAAGACCATTAGTCAAGGAAGCATTTTTTTCTTAATCAAGCGGATTTCTAAACCACATATTGATAGCTAGTTTTGTGTGCAGTATGTTGACTTTCTCATTTATTGTTTCGGTACACTTTGGAGTAAGGAAAATAAGGCAGACACTTCGGGAAGGGGCATTTGATGAATGGGTGAAGTGCAAGTGGCAGGGAATTGGTGTTAAATCATTTTAAAGAAGCTCCGCAAAGTAACCGATTTGTGGTCAATAAACAGCTGCTTTCTGGCTCGGAGTGGATCAATGCCATAAAACTGAACGCGAACTACGCTCCCCTTCGTGGTGTTCCTGGTGTTGGCAACCAGGTGGCAGGAGATGTTGGACCCCTCTGCCGCAAATGCGGCCGAGAGCCTGAAACACCAGCTCACGTGCTGGGCAATTGTCCAAATAACATGCTTCTTGTCACTCGACGCCACCACCGAGTAAAACACACACTGATGGAGCTTCTAAATGATGAAGGCTATGAATGTTTCGAGGAGGTGTATGGCATTGACACCGAGAGGTCAACAAGGTATGCAGACATCGTAGCATTCAAAAAAGGATCAAAGGAAGCACTGATAATTGACCCTACAATGCGGTATGAGAACAATGATAAGCACCAAGCCATGAACGTTCACCTCGAGAAGAAGTCCATTTATAAAAAGTGTATCCCCTACTACCAAGAAAAATTCAGGGAGCAATTTGGGGAAAGAGAATTTTAGGTCCGTGGACCTATGTTTGGGTCAAGGGCACCATACCGAGGATGACCCTAGACTTCTTCAAGGAGGTAGGCATTGATCAGGAGAATTTAGGGAATATAGGGGAATCCATAATTATAGATTCTTTGGGGATAATTATCCATCACATCTATGGTTGACGGCGCGGTATGTACTCTCTTCCTAGGCATAGTGGCGTGTATCTGTACACGCTTAGACTCGCTTTCCCTCCTTAAAAATTAGGGCACAAAGCATATGTTGCATACATGACAACGTAGTGTTTTATCTACACACTAAAGCATTTTTTACATGTACATAACGACTATACATATTATATCTATACATATATATTTCTCGTTAAATGTCTGCTTTCAATGTCCTCGTGACTGATGAGTACGATGTCTGTCCCAGCAACTCAACTCAGTTGAGCAGCCTCACTGACCAAGGTCGTGTATCTCTCTACCCAACCGCTGATGTGGCCTGCTATCCTGGGCTGTACATCGATAAAAGACACACACACGACCCACATGGAACCCACACACACGACAACAACTGAATACGAGTTACAGAAAGCAGAAAAGACTACTAGACAACAGATCTTGACTGCCGCTAGAAAATAAACGACTAATTCTCGACTGGTTCTGCCAAGCGTTCTAAACTCCTAAGAATTCAAATTCTACAATCCAAAAACCTTCAAACTAACGTCAATGCTCCTTACTGTGTGTTCAACCGTACCATTCATAATGACCTCAATAACCTCCTTTCATTTCCGACTTAACCATAATCTGATATAAGATATTCCATAACACCTTAACCACACATTGTAACTCATCTTGTCCGTCGCCTCTCTCTCCAAACTCTCGCCGATAATCCTCCTAGATGTCTCAAGCGACAATGGCCTCGTCAGTTGCTCACGGCAAAATCTTGCCTTAAAATAATAATTATAAACAAAAATAAAAAATTATATATATACATGTACGTGTGTGTGTCGGAGAATGAGAAGAGAATATAAGCAAAGGAATATGAAGACGAAGAATTACATATAGCCAGGTAGACTCAGTGATGCAGAAGGAAGTTAGATATGAAGATTATATTGTTATTATTATTACTAAGTCATGTAGTTTAGCTCAGTGGAAGCTGGACTTGCAAGCGAAAGTCCCGGGTTCGAATCCAGCATGCAGCCCTTAGATTTTCTCCTCCTAGGAGCCTCTCTAAAGCTCACTGTCCGGTGATGGGCAATGTTGTCTGCAGAAAGAGAACACTGCTTGGAGGCTGGCAGTGCACTGAGAAGCGGGGACTACAATAGATCTTTCAGGTCGCAGTGCATTCCCCTTAAAAAAAAAAAAAAAAATCATGAGGTAGTTTTCCTTGGAAAAGCAATTTTGAATTTAGATTTATATGGAGAACAGACCTGATAGTTAAATAGTTTTATTTCTATCTTTGAGCAATTAAATTATATTGTTTCTCTTGTATGTAATAGTGTATTTTAGCTTATTTGTTTAGTTTTGAAGTATTAAACATCACAATGATAAGTCAAGATTGAAAAATGTACTATCTAACAACGTAGTGTCGACACACATATTGTAACGCAGCCACTAGTGCCATCTAGGAGAGAAAGCAGGTACCTCAAGTTTTCCTAGTGGCCGCTAGGAAGCGTTAGCGGGCCTCTCTTTCCAGACCCTTCTCTACCGGTATAAATAGTGAACAACAGCTAGAGTCTAGAGAGTCTTGTTACAAACGAAGTGTGCGTTTGTGAATAGTAAATAAAAAGTGAACTAAGTGAACTTTTGTTGGTTTAAACTGTATATTAATTACTATTTAAGTACTTTATTTGTAATTTATTGTGTTAAACAATACATTGGTGTTTTTTTTTTTGAAGTTTAGAGTGTTTTTATCTAAACGAACCCACTTAGAAACTAGTTGCAGTAGCTAGTTTAGAGGGAAAAACGGTATAATATATTATATAAATGCCAATTAATTTGCATAATGAACAAAGAAAACAATATGAATGAATTAAGAAAAATAGTAAAAAATCAAGAAATTAAAAATAATTCTCACAGTTCAATGGGAGGAATGTATCAGCAAATAGTTGTATTAAAAACTAATAACTGAAATTAGTTATTTAATTATTTCTTGAGGTATCTATTAATGTTAATCTTTTGTTTCCTTTTTAATTAATTTAATTAATTTTATTTCAATGTATGAAATTTCATGTTTACATATCTCGTTTGAAATATTGCCAATCCCTCAATCGACATCTCATCCCCCTCCCCCCACAACACATTGAGAAGCTCCGGTTTAGAAGACTCTTACAAATCTAGTTTTTATGGTTATGGTTTATGGTTTTTATGGTATTGGTTTTAAAATGATCGATTAATTATTTTATGGAGCAATAAAAAAATTTAAAAATTGTTTATCCATTACTGAATTCAACAAATTCTAAGCCCACAAATTGACAATAAAAATTTAATACTAAATGCTATTTTATAAATTATTTATATGATAGCAATATGTTAAAATTATTAATTCAGCTCGTTAATATAACTTATATTACCGTTAACAAATTTTGTATACTTTGAACTTCACAAATTGTAAACAGAAACTTAGAGAAGTACTAGAATTTTTGATTACAGTCCAAATGAAGAATAAATCAATAACTTACTTCAAATAAATAATTTAATCTTTATTATATATCATTAGTCAACTATTTTACGTAAATTGGAGAAAGCAACTTCTCTCGTGAAACAGTATAATTAAATATTAAAAGTTCTTTCTCTTGGTTATAAAGAAATTCCAAGAAACCTGTCTCATTATTAATAATACAAAAGCTAAACATGATTCTGAGGCAAACAGAATATATCGAAAGATAGTTCATTAATAATAAATGGATCATGAGTTTGTTTTTTCGTAGGAGTTTTATTAATTAAGATCACGACGTGTATAACTAGCAAATATACTAGTGTGAATACACAATAAATTAATCTAATAAAAAGTGAAAAAAGTAGAGAGTAACCGTAAATAATTATATTATTATTGTACTTATTAAATCAATACAAACAGTTTTGTTACGTTATTATTTACATTTTATGGATTGGTAGGTTGTAGCAGTGAAAAACGGGTGATTCTTGGGCAAAAGTGAACAATATCTTGCCACATCTGTTATGGTTCATTAAAATAAAAAATTACTGTTTACAAAATACACTTGTACAGTTCACTGATCTTCCAGTTTATTCACGGTTAAAATTACAATTCTTGTGTAAATCTAAACTATTACATTACTATTACTATTACTAGAAATTTGAGTGTTTATTATTTTTACTTTCTCTAACTGTTTGGTAAAAAGGATGCATTGCAATCGTGTCAAATTTTCTATATGAAGTTAACACCAGAAAGCCTGCTGTTGGTGTATCTTCTGGCACATGTCTGAAGGCTTCAGACATGGATGACCTCACAGCATTCATCCTTATGGATGAGTGAAGTGGGTTGTCGGCAGTCTAAGATGCTCATTGGGGGTCCGGACGGAGCTTTGAGTAGAGAGTGTCCGATGTCTTTCACGGACCTCTCTCAGGCATCTGGTTGGCTTCCTCACTGGGCATTGTGGCTTAAGGAGACATCTCTATACAATGGGACTCATGCCTGATCCCTTTTGTAGAGTTTGTGAGACGGAGGAGGAAACACCCATGCATCTAATGAAGGATTGTTTGGGCTGTGAGGAGATTAGGTTTAGGACCTTCGGCCGGAATAGGATATCGGTAGAGGATCTTAAGCTATGTCCTTTTAAGATTTTGGCCGATTTGTTCGGTCTGTGTTGAAACTTAGATGGGTAAAACCTAGGCCTGGACTTTTGTTCCAGACCCAGTAGTTTTTTATTCCTTAGGGATAGCTATATGGGCCAAGGGAGGCTTTGGATAGCGTAGGGTTTTGCCCTCCCCTTCCTTGAATAATAATAACACCAGAAAAAATACACGTTTTGAGGCCTCATAAGTCTGAAAAAGTGAACTTTAGAAATTGCAAATAGTGTAACAAGAATAAAAAAATCTGGTTTGAAACACTCACACAACTTTTTTTTATTGTAATTTACATAGTTATTATTAAAATTTCTAAATGTTTACCACTTTGATTTTATAATAGGTGCATTGACACTGATAGATCTGCCGTGTCAACTATAGCGCAAAGATTTTTGTCTTCCTAGTTTCAAGTGGCATCACGTGTAGAAAAGGATGCTAAGAACTTCAACGGAGAAATTATACCCGTGAGCTTGGCTGCAGTGGAATTGGAGGAAACCAATCAAGAATATAGTTATACTGATAGATTCGCAAGCAACTATACTGGTAAATTGTTAACCCTATGAACAAATCCTCAAAAGATATGATTTGTCAAGAGAAAATTGGATTATTGATTCAAAAAGGGGTTAAACCGTAATATTGCGGTGGATATCTTCTCATTATGGAGTGAAGGGAAACGAGGATTGGGCAAACTTGTCACAGAAATGGTTTTGCCGCTTATCCTCACTAAATTTTAGATTGAACAAAAAAAAAACCGTTCAATGCGAGGAAAAAATGAAACAGGGCCAGGATAAAGCAGCTAGGTCCGATGTGCCCTCTATGTTTGAGTGACATCATGACACGAAACGATCTGATGTCTTGCCAAAGAC
Source organism: Triatoma infestans (assembly GCA_011037195.1). Taxonomy (NCBI): domain Eukaryota; kingdom Metazoa; phylum Arthropoda; class Insecta; order Hemiptera; family Reduviidae; genus Triatoma; species Triatoma infestans. The sequence goes on along the minus strand of JAAEAF010001557.1, from coordinate 78,254 downwards.
TTTAGCCAGCCAGACGAATTGTCCTCGGAAACACGTGACCTTAGCGCACTGAGACTCAAGAGTACTTTATACTGGACTGCTGGGCGCCTAATGGTAGAATTGGCAAATAAAAAATAAGTTACGATTAAAATATTTAGGTATCTATAAATATCAGAGACATTTTCCGTGGTAGCCTGCTTCATTTTGTGGTCATCGACCGGTTTCGGGTGTTCGCCCAGTATATATATATGTATAACATGATACATATTATAATATATGATATTTGTATGTGTATATACAATATACACATGGTAGGTACATATATATGTGTGTATGTGTATGGTATATGTTTAGTATATGTACGAGTATGTACTGTAATATATACAGGTATATATGGTAATATATACATATATATCTCACACAGTTATAAATATTATAAAATATGCTTGGTATGCTTATGTGGATTTAATTTTTATTATTTTAATAGCTTAATTTTAAATTGTGTCAGCTTGAAATCGTTATTTAATTTAATTTTAAAATTATTCTGATTATTTAATTGTCAAGTGAATCTCCCTCCAACAACAGAGTTTAAAAAAATTAGACCCCCAAGTGTTGTTTTCATTTTGAGGAAAATTTGCCCCTTTAACAACCCAACACACGTGTGTTCCTTTCCCCCACCCAGACACAAAACCTCCCTTTGACCTAGTTTAAGAGTTTAGTTTTAAAAATACAATTAAAAAGGCCAGTCAGTATATAAACTGAATTTGCCCCTGTGCAAGTCTGTGTTATCACACTGTCTGACAAACGTATCCTGAAGATGGGCGCACTCCCGAAACCGGTCGATGACCACAAAATGAAGCAGGCTACCACGGAAAATGTCTCTGATGCTTTCCAGCTCTGCGGAACCAACCTCCTCCAAATGTTACATGTACATCTACAAATATTATATATATCAATGGATTAATCTAAAATTTAATAAAACGACTTTATTTGAGGAAATTAGAACCTCAAATTCCTCACCCAGAAAACCACTTTAAAACCAGAAACCTTACTTTTTCTCGGGGAAAAAAATTGAAATAAGCTCTTTACGTAATGTAGTTAATGTACCGAGTTTAAAGAAAATCGTTGGAGCCGTGTTAGAGGAAATCGCAAAAAAGTAAAAAAATACAAAATAAAAAAAAATCCATTGAATAAAGTGGTATTTCCAGTTGAAGTACTTCCGGTCTAAAAAACACTTCTTTGACCTGTATTTCCAGGGAAAAAACCCGATATCGAAAATTTTAACCCCATCGCAATATTTCCGCTTAACAGCCAGTTAAAAGAGAAGAGGAAATTTAAAAACAAATATTTTTATTATAAATAGGGAAAAAGAAAAAATCTTTCCCCCTCCCTCTTTTAAGTGAGCTAATTTATATTAGCTATTTTTCCTCCGTGTTTCTATTTGTTGGTGGAAAAAGTTTTGTGGTTAGTGGAAACACGCGAACATTTACATTCTTTAATTGCCATTAAAAAGGCCATCCGACTTTCATTCTGCCAAGTTCAAGGGCAGTTATATAGAATTTCCACCTCCGCGGAATTTTAGTGAGCTCTCGTGAAATAAAGTAATGCATCTTAATGTGTTTGTGCAGCTGCAAAATGAAATATTAAAAAAAAAAAATTACGAATATATTTCATAATTTTATCGTCATTTATTATTATTTAAAAAAAAAAAAATATAAAGTTTTATTTATTACGTCACATGTATGTATTTATTGTGGAAAAATTTTACCGTCACAACATCGACGAACTGAAATACGATTATTTACAATGACAAGCAAACAACAAATAAATAAGGTTACACAGGTTTTTTTTTCTTTATTTATTTTTTTGTTCATTATATTTCTAATAAGAAACTATTGGAATAAATAATCTGGTGAGAAACATTCAAATAATTTTCTCTTACTTCCGGTTATATATAAAATGGCAGTCTGTCTTTTAAACTTTGCAATTTTAAACATTTGACACAAATATAGAGATGGAAGGAGGACACAAGCATCTACCCAGGTAAACACCGAATCAACAACATATAATTTTTATAATTTTAAGGGCACCTAAACTGTAGAAAACACTAAAATTAATTTTTTGGGGAAAAATGTAATAAATTATGGTGATAAGTTTATAATATCTGTGCATTAAGCATACTGTGTAGTTCATCAAAACCTACAATCGTACGAACTATTCAGACATTCCAATCTAAACTACTCTTACAGATAGCTGACGCTCCCCATCTAGGTCACAAATTTGACTCTATAACGGGATCCGAAATCATTAAAGATTCATAGGATCCGAAGAGCGAAGAATCAGACATTTGTTGAATCAAACATTAGTTACTCCCCATACAGACCAGACTAGGGAGGGCGAATTCTATTTATATATATATATATATATATAGAGAGAGAGAGAGAGATAGTGAGCTAAAGAAGAACAGTTCAGCACAGTTTTACAACAATCTTCCACACCAGTCAGAAAACATCATTCTACTTTCTAATATCAGAGACATTTTCCGTGATAGCCTGCTTCTTTTTGTGATCATCAACCGGTTTCCGGCTTTTGCCCATCTTCAGGATGCGTTTTTCAGACAGTGTGATAACACAGACTTGCAAACAGAGCAAATTCAGTTTACACACTGACTGTGTCACTGTCACTGTCTGACAAACGCATCCTGAAGATGGGGGAACACCCGAAACCGGTCGATGACCACAAAAAGAAGCAGGCTATCATGGAAAATGTCTCTGATGCTTTCCAGCTCTGCGGAACCAACCACCACAACAACTACTTTCTAATACTCAGCGAGCTCTCTCTCTTTTAGTTATTCTCCCGCTACCTCATTCTCCTAAATCTATTAACAGTGTAAATCGCAGTTTGTCTTTCTACTCATTACATCAGTGTTCAGCGCATCTACTGTTTAATTTCTTCTTCATCATTACTAAATTCATTCTCTCTCCTACTAATATCCATTATAAGTCTCTACAACGATCTCTTTCGTATAACAGCTTGCCAAGAGATAATGTCTCAAATACTACACCGTTCTCTCTCATTGCTCTAATCCATTTCTCTAGCCTCTACTAATCCCTGACAACCCTTCACGCCTTTTGAACTGCCAATAGCCCCGAGATTTACTTCATGATTGATCAAGCATCCCACAGATAGTGCTACCACTGGGTAGTTTCTCTTTCCTCTCCTCTCTTCTCTCTCACATCAAGATAACTCTCATTCTATTTGCTCATTATATATATAGAGTTATATTTATAAAAATGGTAAATTTCTTAATAAATTTAAATAAATAAATATAGTGAATGTTGACATTAAATATTTCTCAGAATAGTTCATAATTAAATGGTAAATACTTTGAAATTTATAATTGCATGTATTTCGCAACTATTGTTAAATTGTTAAATATAGAAATTTACATAAATTTAAATTTTATGCTTTATTCTACCAGTAGAGTGATACACCTACACAACTTTTCAAATCCCCCAATCGTTTCTCGGTATATATAGTTTGTTTAGATTATTGCACGCGGTAATAAGGTTTAGAGTTTAAATGGAAGTTTATTAGTTCATGGAAGTCAAGTTATGAAAAAAAATTAGTGATTTTCTGACAAAGTCATTCTTAGGATTATTGATCCTGTCAAATTGATGTAATATGAGTTTTCACTGGAAAGACATATTCTGAGGTCTTCTGAGTTCGAAACTTTTTTATTTATTTATTCTTTGTGGTGACTATATCTGCTTTTGTGTGAGCATGGGTTTTTGCGTATGAACAAAAGCACAATCACAAAAGAAAAATTGCAAGAAACTGGAACCCTATAGTTTAGTCTGGATCTCAAGAAGGAACCGACAGAAAAGTTTCAATCAAAATCTTACAACGGAAAGCAACTCTTGACTGAATCAATTTTTCAGTTTTCATCATCGATGGATTTCTCTAAATTTAGATCTATCACTTTTGTTGGAATATGCTAGCATCGCGTCTTCAACCGTATTTCAACTACGCATTTATTTATTTATTTATAATATAATACAAATATAATACATTATCCTGACACTCCCACTACACTGTATGGAAACTTCAATAGCCATGCTTCCCTCACAAGAAACTGTCTCTAGCTACCACCAAGAGTCGAGAGAAATGGGAATAAAATGCCCAGCAGCAATCTGAAGCAGCAGTATCAACCTTGAAGGAGGATTAACACTTGAAGAGTATATCCAACAAGACTAGAAGAAGTCTAAAAATAATGACCAAGAAGAAAAGTGACAAGTATACAGAAGCTCACAGCAAGACAACACAACTCTTAAAGAGTTATTAGACCAGAGAGTCTTCACCAAACTACAGCCATACTAGTTAATCGGCTATTAGAACAACAAGGGTTGTAACTAGGTTCGTCGCTCTTCAAGCTTCTCGTTCGGTCACACTTTATTCTTTCTTCTCTCTAGTATCGCTAAATTGTGAGTAAATGTCAGTTTGTGTGTTCATCATTTCATAAACCACCAAATCCTGCAATCAACTGCTACACTACATTGCAGACTACCAGAAAACATCGCCATCAAACCCCCTAAAAAACTCAAACAGTATTCTAGACAAAAAAGAAAAGTTAATAACCTAATGTTAGGAAGCTTCTAGAACCTCATAAATTTAATTCCCCCCCCCCCCTCCCAATTATTCAAATAAAAGTGTAGTTATTACGTGAGAAAATCTAGTTGTACAATAAATACAGGAAATAGAAAAAATATGAATATATTGAGGGGAGATATCTCGGGTGGGATCTGTTTAACAGAAAACAACAAAAATGAAAATTATAAATTGAGTGGGAAATATTTAGTACAGTGTATATAATAAAATATAATTTATGAGAAAATTGGAAATTAAAATATTAAACATATAGGAAAAATGAATATATAAATTAAATTTAAAAATGGGAAGAAAATAATCATTTATTATCACTTTCAATTAACAAAAGGAATGGCTCTTGAGTCTTGATCAATACACTGCTACTTGACTGATGATTGTTGATAATAATTAAATGGGCTCCCAGAAGTTGCACCAACCAGAAGTAATAACCATACGATTTTACAATAAACTTATGCAGGCCCAAAAGAACCGAGCCGCTAAGCCGACAAAAGGATCAGTTTATTAACACTACCCAGGAAAACCAGAAGTAACAAACTTTGGTTTTCACAATTAAGTGCAACCGATCTGGCATGAATTGTATAGGTATTATATTGCGACCTATTCAAGGAAGTGTTCCATAACGACCTACTGCTTCGAGCTTAAAATGACTGAGAGAGGAGAAAATGCATAAGTTACCCCCTCTCTACACTTAGGACACAGCCTAAGAGATTAGTAAATTATTATGAAGGCAGAACAATACCCTCCCAGAAATAACGCTGTTGGCGGTAAATTTAAATTTATATTAAATACTGAACACTAGTAGTTTCAAATTTTAAAGAAAATCTTTGTATTTTTGAGAAAATCGTAGAAAACTTGTAGAAATCCATTCGTACTTTTGATTCAGTTTGAAATTTTAAGCGAAGCAGTCAATGATCCTTAATATTGTTATGTGTAATGGAACCACAGTTATATTAAAATGGCCGTTAAGAATCTTATCAAATTTAATTAAACCTTTAATTAGAGAGAGAAAAAAAAAAGTGAAACGGTTATAAACGACCTAGATCTGAACAGTTGGTCTAAGGAAAGGATGTAACAAAGCAGGTGGAAAGTATTCTCATCACCTGGTTAATAAAAAGTCTAAAGACTGGCATAAAAAGTCATTAGAAAAAATAACATTTAACTCATAGGAAAGTATTAAAACAGTTAGAGAAGAGAATTAATAATAATCTTATAATATTGTATATTATATGTTTGTAAAATCTAAAACATTCATATTATTACATAGGATTAAATAAACAGACTTATATACTGTGTTCTAAGTCGATACATAAATTTATATATAAAATATCTTCCAATTAAGAATGTTTAGGCCCATTAAAGATTACTATCATATCTTTCAATATCCATTATATATCCATATCTTTCACCCAAATTAAAATGTATTATCACCCAAATTTAAATTACTTTCAGATTGCTTGCTTAAAAAAATAGTTTCAGATTATTTTAAATTTCGGCTAATCACTTGCTTCATGACAAAGTTTTACTGCCTTTTGTTATGATACCCTAATATTCTTCTTAAGTTACTGAAGATGGATAAAAACCTTACGTATCTTTTGTTCTTGGGTTTACAAGAAAATTATATGCAGAACAATGGAAACAAAGGTCTCATTTAGTTCGATGTTTTGTAGAGGGAGTGGCTGTAAAGCCAAATCATTAGTTGAAAATGTGGGATGGAATTCCACTTTGTCATGAAACACACACACACATAGTAACATAACCTTATAACCTTCCCACATATATACAATCAAAAAGTTTTAGGTCTGCAGTAACATTGAAGTTGAAGTGTACTCTCAACACGAACTTGGTGAATTTGCTCTGATGGTGGATGAAAATACGAAACCGGTCAGGAACGAAACTAATATGCATGCTACGACAGATAAAATACCAGACCAAATCATTAGATCTGAAAAGATCTAGTAGATACTCCTTTAATGTTAATTAAGGCTGTTAAACAAGGCTGTGTGGACATACAAATGACTGTCGGCCACCTTCTGGTCACTTTAAACTTAGCAAGCACATGCACCGCGTATGGTTCTGACAACGAAAACCTGTTTAGGTTTTGTTAGGAAAAAGAACAGCACTGCACCTGCGGGCCCTGAGGGGTTTGTGTGGCTGAAATTTCTCCTCTATAGGAAGGAGATACTGCGCCTTCGAGTTTCACCCAGGAGTCTCTCTCCTAAGTCTGTTTAAACAAACAGGACTGAGGAGGGTACTCTAACTGGTGGATGATTTCAAATGTAATGTGATCCGAAGAGAGGGATCTATTAGAGAGAGAGAGAGAGAGACATAAAATTAGACAGGATCACTCTCTAGCTTAGGCCTGACTAAAGTGGGAGAAATTGTTTAAATACCGCTACGGGGGGGAGTCTACCGAGCGTCTTGCAGCAGAGTTCATACAGCAGTCACAATGCGTCAACAACCTTTCTCTTTACCTCTACCTACCATTCTATATATTTATTTTAGTGTAAAGTCCAGGCAGTTTGTGCTACTTTTCTATTATACAGTGTTCAGCTTTACTTCTAGTTCATTTAATCTATCTAACCCAATTTCTCTCCTTCTCAAACATATTATATCAAACTTTACCAGGGGTATCTCTCCAGACTCAAAAGTCTAATTAAACAGACAGGACTGGGTAGAGTACTGTAACTGGTGGGTGCATTCCAATTCACCAGTTGACTTGTAGATCTAATTAAACAGACAGGACTGAGCAGAGTACAGGACTGGTGGGTGCACTCAAACTTCACCAGGTGTATCTCTTTAGACTTCTATGTCTAATTAAACAGACAGTACTGGAGAGGGTACTCTAACCTGTGGGTCCACTCAAACTTTACCAGCAGACTCCTAAGTCTAATTAAACAGACTGGACTCTTCAGAAGAAGGTACTCTAAGCTGTAGGTGCCACAATGGACCCGTAGGGGCCAACCCCCCACAGAATCTAATTTAATCTAATAGAAAGTAAAACTAATTGAAAACTCCTTCAATGAAAATCAGATTGAACCGTCAGGAAGCTACAATAATTGGCAGCACCCTTGTCAGTATCATTGAATGTAACCAAAGGTTGTTTAAAGATTACAATAAAAATAATAAGTAACATTATAAATAAATCTCAAATACAATTAATATAATAAAACCATTGTCACAACTATACAACATTCCAATTGTTCCTTATATCTTACAACTCTCTTTATTACCTTCCCCGCGGGCCAACCTATTTCCTATAGTCTTATCATGTCAATACTTTCAAGACAATGTACTTCAGCATGTACCCCACACTACTCCAACTTTACAGTAAACAAAAAAGAGATGCTGCAGAAGAAATGAGTCAATAATATTGCAGTAGTGTAACTCCTCCCTCCAACCTTCTTCCATTATACACCCACACATATGGATCAATGATTTCCACTCTCTTTCTTTATAATGCAAAAGAAATTCTTTTGATTTCTTTTTTTAAAACCTTTATTCTAAATATTCAACTTCAAACTCATTATTTATGCTGACGTGGCACAAAATATAATACAGAATGTATTTTTCGTTTCTCTTACTCCAAGATTGCAATTTGTTAAATTTTTGAAACTGAGTTCTCTCGCTTTTAAAAAATGTTTTATCGAATGGTGTGTGTGAATGTGTGCGTTTGCATGTGTGCTTTGTTGTGGGATTTATATGGGGAATAATAGCTAGACTCAGAATTCACTGGATATGAATTAAAATTTAATTAGAATGAAGATACCGTTAGGATGTTACGATTAAATAAGGGAAGAAGAAAGAGTAGTGTAAGGTTAATAGAGCGATGCGGCATCACAGATTAAACTGATAGAATGCTGCCTTTTTTGAAGGTTGCAGACACTGTATTTTCACTAGAAACTCTCTGTATTTTCACTGTATTTTCTCGCTTTTATAGTGAACGTGCCTCTACCCCCCCTTCTTTGGTACTTTAGGAGTAACGTTGAGGCAGTTTTGGTTAGGAGATACCACTACACTTTCTGTGACGTCTTAGGTGACAACCGCAGGACCTCTGTTGTTTACAGACGGTTCTAGGATGGATTGAGGAACTGGAGCAGGAGTGTATGGAATGAGCCCGCAGGAACTCACTGAGAGGCCGTTGGGCAGGTATTCCACTATATTCCAGGCTGAAGTTTTTGCCATTAAGGTCTGTGCCGAGGAGAACCTGCGTAGAGCCTCAAGGGGCAAGGTCATACGCATTTGCTCGGACAATCAGGCCGCACTGAAAGCCCTAGAGGCTTACAGAACTACCTCATCCCTAGGTGAAAGAATGTCGTGAGGCATTGGTAAGACTCTCTAGGCACAACAAGGAACAGCTGCTATGGATGCCTGAACATGCAGGGATTGAGGGTAATGAGACAGCTGATCAACTGGCCAGGAACGGGGCAAATACTTCGTTCATTGGTCCAGAGCCGGGCCTGGGGATAACTGGCGGAGCGATTTGTGCAGCGTTTAGAGAGTGGTGTCGCAGTAAACATGAAGATATCTGGAGGGGGAGCCCGGGTGTTAAAGGATGATGCCAGGACTGTGTAAACGAAGGACCCAAATGACTCTTAGTCTGAGTAGGAGCCAGATTTTTCTGGTACGGGACGGGACTATTTACGGGTCATGGTAGGTTCAGGAAACATCTGTACAAGGTAAGGCTCATTCGAGCGGAACCCTTGTGCAGATTATGTCAGAAAGAGGAGGAAACGGCTCCCCATCTGTTGTTTGATTGTGTTGCAATAATTAAATTGGGATATGAGACCTTTGGACGTTGCGACCTGAGGAGATAGTAGCTCAAAATGACCTGGTGGTGAAGGCCCTCAAAGTTCTTAAGGAGGGAAGGTTTGTCTACTAGGAACTATCGGGGATGGCACAATAAGCCTCTGTTGGCTGCAGTGCCGGGATATAGCCCACCCGACGTTGGTAATAATAATATGGGTGACAACAGGTAGATTTCTGGGCTGTGAGTTCATCACGGTGTGTTTGTGGGTGTGTACGTATTTTATAATCGTAAACAAAAAATCTAAACAACGATAAATCCCTGGAAGCTTAAACTTGATATTGCTTAGACATCACCACTGTAGGGTTTGGTCAAAATTCATCAATCAGAAAAGCGATTTTGCTGCAGAGATTTTCCTGTTTTTCGATAAAGGCTCCAACGATTTTCTCTAAACTTCATGTTTTGATAAATATAAATGTCTAATCACCTATATTTGAAAAGTTTTCCTAGGAAGAAAAACTGATATTTAGAAGGTTCTGGGGGAAACAGCGATGTTAAGTTTCAGTATAATGCATGGATTTAGCACTCATATTAAGCAGCATTAGAACTTAGATATTAAGACTTAGCAGCATAGCTAGTATTCTAAATTTGAAGAAAATAGCTTAACTGGGACTACAACTTTACAGAATTGGTTTTTGAGATTTTGTTAATTTCTTGAAACACCTATAACATTTTCCTTTAAACCTGGAATGCTAACTCCACAAATATAGTCTGTATCTCTTTTATGTGAAACATTTTCTAATAAAATTAATCTTAGGGGTTTCTGAGGCCCGCAAGCGATATCTGTTGCAAGCAGTTACTTGGGGAGTAGCGACTCTACGGGTTACCACAGCTCCGTACTCCAAGCACTTCGTCAGAACAGTTCACAATACACTTAACCTACTTACACTCTACACTTTACAGACAAGGACAAACACAGTACACAAACTAGGGTCTCCATCCTTACTTAATTGGCCTAAGCCAAGGGAACGACCCACATGGAACCCATACACACGACTTAAGCGACAATAACTGAATACAAGTTACAGACAGCTGAAAAGACTACTAGACAACAGATCTCGACTGTCGCTAGAAAATAAACCACTAATCGACTGGTTCTACCAAGCGTTCCAAACTCCTAAGAATTCAAATTCTACAACCCAAAATCCTTCAAACTATCCGTCAGTGCTCCTTACTATGAGTCCAATCATACCATTCAACCAATCATACCACCTCAATGATCTCCTTTTATTTTCGACTTAACCATAATCTGATATAAGAAATTCCATAATATCTTAACCACACACTGTAACCATCTTATCCGTCGCCTCACTTTCCAAACTCTCGCCGACAAACCTCCTAGACGTCACAAACGACAATGGCCTCGTGAGTTGCTCACGGCAAAAATCTTGCCTTAAAATAATAATTATAAACAAAAAGAAAAAATTATATATATTATTACATGTATGTGTGCGTGTCGGAGAATGAGAAGAGAATATAAGCAAAGGAATATGAAGACGAAGAATTACATATAGCCAGGCAGACTCAGTGATGCAGAAGGAAGTTAGATATGAAGATTATATTGGTATTATTATTACTAAGTCATATAGTTTAGCTCAGTGGTAGCGCGTTGGACTAGCAACGCGGAGGTCCCAGGTTTCGAAATCCAACATGCTGCCCTTAGATTTTCCTCTTCCTAGAAGCCTCTACAACCACTGTACGATGATGATCAGTGTGTCTCAGCTAGAGAACACTGCTTGGAGGCCGTCAGTGCACTGAAAGACTCGGGGGGGGGGGGCAAATAGATCTTTCAGGTCGCAGTGCGATAATCCCCTACATCTAGGAGTTTCTGAGGAATCTGCTACATTAAATTTCAAATATTATTTATTTACAAGTATGAATTTAGTTTCAAAATTTTTATTGCATGCATAAAGGATGCAAGAGGTCGGTCCATGATTCAGAGGGTCTACAAGCTTGATTTAAAAAAAATCTATCTGGTGTGAAACACTTACACAACTTTCTCTTACTCCACTTCTCAAAATTGAAATCTGACAAATTTTATGGTTAGTGTACCAAAATTAATGTAATTCAACGAAAACTGAAAAAACACACTTACACAACTTTCTCTTACTCCACTTCTCAAAATTGTAATCTGACAAATTTTATGGTTAGTGTACCAAAATTAATGTAATTCAACGAAAACTGAAAAAACTGTTCAGTAAATGTGCACAATCCCGGTTTATTTTTCTTGAAACTCGGAATTTTGACCGATCTGCTTATTTCTAATTAATTTTGTTTAGATGGTAGAATTGTATAATTCCTATGATAGCACTTTAGAGAAAAACAAAATCTGGTGTGAAACACTCACACAACTTTCTCTTACTCCTGTTCTCAAAATTATAATTGACAAATGTTATAGTTTGTGTACCAAATATAACGAAATTCGTCGAAAACTGAAAAAGCGGTTCAGTAAAAGCGCACTTTCGGCTTACGATTTTCTTAAAACTTGGAATTTTGGCCATCCATCTATTTCTAATTAGTTTTGTTTGGATGATAGAATTGTATAATCAACTATGATACCACTTTAGAAGGAAGCTGTAACCCCACCCCTCCCCTAAAACTGCCCTTACATGAATTTTTCCAGAGAAATGTCTTAAATAAAGATGTAGATCTTTGCATTTTTATTTTATATACTAAGTTTCAAGAAAATCGTCGGAGCCATTTTTGAGAAAATCGCGGGAAAAAATGAAAGAATCATTTAGTAAAGTGTCAAAACAAACGCACTTCCGGCTATCTGATTTTTTTCAAACTCGGAATTTCAACAACATATTTAATTCTAATTAACATTATTTAGATGACAGAACTGTCTAATAAACTGAAATACCACTTTAGATGAAAACCTAACCCTACCCCACCCCCAAAACTGCCCTTAAATGAATTTTCCCAGAGAAATGTTTCAAATAAAAGTTGTAGCTCGTTGTATGTGTAGTTGATATATCAAGTTTGAAGAAAATCGTCGGAACTATTTTTGAGAAAATTGCAAAAAAGTAAAAAAAAAAAAAACAACTAGTAAAGTGGTATTTCAGGTTGAGGAATTTTGACAGATAATGCACCGTCAGATGCCATGGTGATACGTAAACGGAATATCAAGTTTCAACTTTCTGTAGTTTTTCGTTTTTGAGCTATGCTGTTCACATACATACACACACACACACACACAGAGACCATTTGCTAAAAACCACTTTTTTGGACTCAGGGGACCTCAAAACGGATATTTCCGGTGCCCCTAAAATGAATTTTTCCCAGGGAAATGTTTTAAATAAAAGTTGTAGATCATTGTATATGTAGTTGATCATATGAAGTTTGCAGAAAATCATCGGAGCCATTTTTGAGAAAATTGCGAAAAAGTGGGGAAAAAAATCATTCAGTAAAGTGGTACTTCCCCGGTTGAGGTATTTTGACACATAACTTCCTGTCAGATTTCATGGTGATACCTAAACGAAATATCAAGTTTGAATTTTCTGTGATTCTTCGTTTTCGAGCTATGCTGTTCACATAGATATACACACACACACACAAAACCATTTTCTAAAAACCACTTTTTGGGACTCAGGGGACCTCAAAACGGATATTTCCAATAAAAAAACTCGATATCGACAATTTGACACGATTACAATACTTCCTCTTAGTAGGAGGAGTAAGAGAAAGTAAAAATCTATCTGATGAGAAACACTTTCACTGACATTCTCTTGTCACAATACGAATTGAGAAATATTACTATGATTTGGAAATATTACTGCTGATTTTCGGCAACATGTTTATGTGAATATGACTGCATTGAATAGCAAGGAGGCGCCTGTCTCAAACTATTTAGCCAAAAGTCTATAATTGAAGACTGAGTGAGCAGTTTAAATTGAAGACTAACTGTAAGTTTCCCAGATCCTCTTGAAATAATTTCATAACTTGAAAATTCATAAAATTTCATAACTCCTGAAACACAACCTTATAATTTTCCCACATACATACAACCAACAAGTGTGAGTCTACAGAAACATTTCGTTGAAGTGAACTCTCTATACGAACTTGGTGAATTTGCTCTGACGATGGATGAATATCTGAAACCGGTTAGGAACAAAACCAATATGCATGCTACGACGGATAAAATACAGGATGTACGTGATAGAACTGTACACTATACAGAAAATGACACGATACTTCTTTTATTGTAAAAATATTAACTTTACTATTCATTCGACCTTGATCATTTTGTCAATGATGGCTGTTCTATGATATGTTGATACTGTGAGTTTTGTGGTTGTTGTCCACATTGCTTTATTAATTTCAGTTACGGTTTTTATTCCGCATTAATCAAAATGTATAGCAACTATTTTTTTTTAAATAGGGATGACTGTTTCTTGTTTAACAATAATTTTAAAGTTATTAATTTAAGGTCACACGTTAATTAAAAAAAAAAAAAAAAATCTGGTGTAAAACACTCACACAACTTTCTCTTATTCCAGTTTTCAAAATTGTAATTGACAAATTTTAGAGTTTGTGTACCAAAATTCGATGAAATTCGTTGGAGTTCGTCGAAAACTGAAAAAAAAATGTTGAATAAAAGCGTACTTCCGGTTTACTAATTTTCTTGAAACTCGGTATTCTAGTTAATTTTGTTTGGATGGTAGAATTGTATAATAAACTACGATAGCACTTTGGAATAAAACATAACCCCACCCTTCTCCCAAAAGCCCCCTTTAATGACTTGTTTCAAATAAAAGTTGTAGCTTTTTGTATGTGTAGTTCACATTCCTACAAAATCGATGGAACCGTTTTCGAGAAAATACCAGAAAACTGAAAAGTACATTTCAGGGAAAAACGCACTTCCGGTCATCCGATTTTTTTTTTTCAAACTCGGGAATTTCAACAACACATTTAATTCTAATTAACATTATTTAGATGATAGAATTGTTTAATAAACTGAAATAGCACTTAAGAGGAAGCGCAGACTCCACCTCTCCCCCAAAAGTACCCTTAAATGATTTTTCCCGGAGAAATGTTTCAAATAAAAGTTCTAGTTCCTTGTATGTGTACTTGATATATCAAGTTTAAAGAAAGTTGTCGGAGCCATTTTTGAGAAAATCGCAAAAAAGTAAAAAAAAAAAAACTAGTAAAGTGGTACTTCCGGTTTAGGAATGTTGACAGTTGACCTACTGTCAGATCCCATGGTGATACCTAAACGGAATATCAAGTTTGAACTTTCTATGGGTTTTCGGTTTTGAACTATGTTGTTCAATATACAGACACATTCACACACATTTTCTGAAAACTACTTTTTTGTACTCAGTGGACCTCAAAACGGATATTTCCGGTGAAAATTCGATATCGAAACACGATTACAATACTTCCTCTTGTTAGGAATAAGAGAAAGTAAAAAAAAAAAAAAAACGGTCAACCAATAAGTACCATTTTGAATTAATTATTCAGGTTTTTAGTAATGTTCTGTTAAATAGCGTCCAAAAATTTTGTTTGATTTTATTTACGACCCGAAAAGAAATATATTTAAATTTAGTTTACGAAATGCTTATTATAGACATAAAAATAAATAAAAAAAAGCAGAAAGTAGTGGACCTTTATGATAATAAAGTTTCTAGTCCTATTTTTAAGGAAATTTACCTACTGCATCATTTATGAGCTACCCAGTGCCAGCTAAATATTTTATGTACATTTGTTTAACTGAATGTTTAAGTTAGTTTTCATTTTATTTTTTACCATTTCAAGAAGAGGCAGCGACCATTATTAATCTTGCTTCACAAAACAAAATGTAGTCAAGTCTGAAGAGACTCTTATGGAAATAGCCTTCTAACATACGCATATCATATATTTATTGGTTTTCTAGCTATTGGTTTTGTGGTCAATTTTCTCTACATATCTACATCTGTAAATAATATCATTTTTTATGAACATAAATAAATGAAAGGGACAGGTGCAAATTACATTAACATTGCTAACGAAATGAGAACAGATATCAGCCAGAAGGAAGACAGAAATGTTGGCCACTAGCCAATCTGAAGAGAGAGAGAGAAAATACAGATCATAGGTAGTAATAATATATATACAAAGCCAAGAAAAGGAGGAAGCCAATAAATACAGAGACGATGACGACGAGTGAATGGTATACAGAGAAGTAGAGCCAAACTTATGACGTATGAAGTGAGACACAGTGGTGGGGGAAGTGTGATGAAGATGATGGGGTTGTAGAGAAGGAAGGAAGAAGTTTAATGTATCTTTTTTAGTTTATATTACAGCTGCCAACATCTCATTAATTGATAATTATACCCTTTTTTTACCACCACTGCTAGTACTATTTAGTTATTGACCTCTCTGAATGAGTGCGCTGGCCTTAAAAGTTTTTTTACTTTCTCTTACTCCTAGTAAGAGGAAGTATTGTAATCGTGTCAAATTTTCGATATCCAGATTTCACCGGGAATATCCTTTTTGAGGTCCCCCTGAGTCCAAAAAAGTGGTTTTTAGCAAATGGTCTGTGTGTGTGTGTGTGTGTGTGTATGAACAGCATACTCAAAAACGAAAAACCGTAGAAAGTTGAAACTTGATATTCCGTCTAGGTATCACCATGGCATCTGACGGTGGCTCATCTGTCAAAATTCCTCAACCGGAAGTACCACTTTACTAGTTGTTTTTTTTTACTTTTTTGCATTTTTCTCAAAAATAGCTCGGACGATTTTCTTCAAACTTGGTATATCAACTACACATACAAAGAGCTACAACTTTTATCTGAAACATTTCTCTGGAAAAATTCATTTAAGGGAAGTTTTGGGGGAGGGGGTGAGGTTATGTTTTTCTCTAAAGTGCTATCATAGTTTATTATACAATTCTATCATCCAAAAAAAATTATTAGAAATTAATAGATGGCTTTCCGTGAAGCAGGCTACCATGGAAATGTCTCTGATGTGTGTGTGTGTGTGTGTGTGTGTGAACAGCATACTCAAAAACGAAAATTGTTTGCCAATATTAATTTTGAGACTGGAGTAAGAGAAAGTTGTGTGAGTGTTTCACACCAGATTATTTTTTTTTTTTTTTTTACGATATATTTCAAGAATGAAAAATAACGGAGAAATTCATTGGTAATTAGAAAACAAAAATAGGAAACTCTAGTACGCGTGTGGGAGAATTACTTATTGTGATATCAAAAACTCGGAATTTTGTCCAACATATTTAAATCTAGTTACTTAATTACTTTCTCTTACTCCTAGTAAGAGGAAGTATTGTAATCGTGTCAAATTTTCGATATCGCGCTTTCACCGGAAATATCCGTTTTGAAGACCCTTGAGTCCAAAAAAAATGGTTTTTACAAATGGTCTGTGTGTGGGTATGTATGTCTGTGCGTCTGTGTATGTCTGTGAACAGCATAGCTCAAAAACGAAAACCCGTAGAAAGTTGAAACTTGATATTCCGTCTAGGTATCATCATGGCATCTGACAGTGGGTCACCTGTCAAAATTCCTCAACCGGAAGTACCACTTTACTTGGTGGTGTTTTTACGTTTTTGCAATTTTCTCAAAAATGCCTCCAACGATTTTCTTCAAACTTGCTATATCAACTACACATACAAAGAGCTACAACTTTTATTTGAAACATTTCTCTGGGAAAATTCATTTAAGGCCACTTATGGGGGAGGGTGGGGTTCGATATTGGGTTTTCACTGGAAACATCCGTTGTGAGGCCCCCTGAGTACAAAAATGAGGTCCCCTGAGTCTAAGAAAGTGGTCTTTAGCAAATGGTCTGTGTGTGTGTGTTTGTGCCTGTGTGTCCGTGTGTCTGTGTATGTATGTGAACAGCATAGCTCAAAAACGAAACACCGTAGAAAGTTGAAACTTGATAATCCGTCTAGGTATCATCGTGGCATCTGACAGTTGGTCATCTGTCACTTTACTTGTAGGTATTTTTACTTTTTTGCAATTTTCTCAAAAGTTTACTTGTAGGTTTTCATCTTAAGTGCTATTTCAGTTTATTAAACAATTCTAACATCTAAATAATGTTAATTAGAATTAAATATGTTGTTGAAATTCCAAGTTTTATAAAAATCGGATAACCGGAAGTGCGTTTACTTTACCATTTTACTAAATGATTTTTTTCACTTTTTCGCGATTTCCTCAAAAGTGGCTGCGACGATTTCCTTTAAACTTGCTTTATTAACTACTCATACAATGAGCTACAACTTTTATTTAAAACATTTCTCTAGGAAAATTCATTTAATGGCACTTTTAGGGGAGGGGTGGGGTTATGTTATTCTCTTAAGTGCGATCATAGTTGATTATACAATTCTATCATCCAAACAAAATTAATTAGAAATAAATAGATGGCCAAAATTTCAAGTTTCAAGAAAATTAGTTAAGCGGACGTGGGCTTTTACTGAACGGTTTTTTTCAGTTTTCGTGTATTTGAATTAATTTGGTACACAAACTATAAAATTTGTCAATTATAATTTTGATAAATGGAGTAAGAGAAAGTTGTGTGAGTGTTTCACACCAGATTTTTTTTTATTTAGATTGATAGAATTGTATTATAATAAATATAACACTTTAGAGGAAAATATGAAACCCACATTTCCCCTTAAGTGAATTTTCTGAGAGAAATGCTATTTAATTAGATAGTTGGAGAAAGAGCTTATCTATTCTGGATTCTGGGTTTTGGATAAACATTACTTAAAAAAAAAAAAAAAAATCTGGTGTGAAACACTCACACAACTTTCTTTTACTCCTAAATAGAAAATTATTTAGAAAATGATAAAAAAAAATTTAATCTTCAAATTTGACTCATTTGTCCTAACATGAATATAGAACATGGTGGGGAGATAGATACCAATCTACTAAACCGGGTGGCAGATAGAGAAGTGATTACATTTTAGCCCATAATAGCGCATTAATAACATTGAAGCAACTATAGTGGAAGAAAGAAATGCAAAAATAATAGTTTTGAAAAATAGTTGATAATATTTTATAGTTTGTAAAATAGAATTTTGTCAATATTTTAGGTGTATTTTAGTGAAGGGGAAAGAGACAGGTACTATAATTTAAGGTCAATGCTATTGAAGAGACAAAGGGACAAGAAACAGTTAGGGTAAGACAATACACTCCCTCCAGACATACCAGCATTATTTGAAAAGATTTGAACCAACAAGAGAAGGCATTCTATAAAGACAGTCTGTATTAGACATTGAACCAGAACACTTGTATCAGGAAACGCTCACTTAAATTCAGTGCCAGTTTAAGTGTTAACATTTGAGTTTACAAACAATCTAGTTGCTAGTTATTTGTTTTCCTTGCATTCATAAGTTAATTCAAGATTAAAAATTAATAATTATCTTGTAAATTTACTAATTTAATATATAGATAAATTATTTATTTAAAAAGTGGTTCTTATTCTCTATTTCTAATACTTTTATCTCTATCTAAAACATACATACACACTAGCCCTTTGCAAAACTGTTCGTCCTATAATATATACCAAACATACAAAACACATCACATCAACCAAATTTCACAGCCCAAATAAAAAATAATCTAAAATCAATCCTTTTTTTGGAAAAAAAAAAATGTTTGGAATTATTAGTGCAGTAAACATTCCAAGTATTAAAAAAATAAGAGTTTACGAGAAAATTAAAAAAAAAAAACAAAAACAAAACACCTCAAAACACCTATTCTGTGAAATCGCAATTCCGTTTTTTAGCGGATTTTCTTCAATTTTTTTAATTATAATGTATATTAAATATTTTATAGGTGATAAAATAATATATTGTTTCCAAGTAATGTTTTTGGCGGAGCATAACTATACTATTCCCCCCCAGAACCCCCCCAAAAAATTAATTATCCCAGGAAAATATTTCAAATAAAAGTGATAGGTATTTATGTGTGTTGATAGTATACGATGTTTAATGAAAATCTTTGGAAACATAAATTTACATAGAAAAAAATCTGGTGTGAAACACTCACACAACTTCCTCTTACTCCAGTTCTCAAAATTATAATTGACAAATTTTATAGTTTGTGTACCAAACTTTATGAAATTCGTAGAAAACTGAAAAAAACTGTTCAGTAAAAGCACACTTCCGGTTTACTAATTTTTCTTAAAACTCGGAATTTTGGCCATCCATTTATTTCTAATTATTATTGTTTGGATGATAAAATTTTATAATCAACTATGATACCACTTTAGAGGAAGCTGTAACCCCATCCCTCCTCTAAAAAATGCCCTTAAATAAATTTTCCTAGAGAAATGTTTAAAATAAAATATGTAGATCATTGCATGTTTAGTTTAATATAAGAAGTTTCAAGAAAATCGTCGGAGCCATTTTTGAGAAAATCGCGAAAAAGTGAAAAAATTATTTAGTAAAGTGTTCAAAATAAACGCACTTCCGGTTATCCGATTTTTTTTTTCAAACTTGGGAATTTCAACATATTTAATTCTAATTAGCATTATTAAGAAGGCAGAATTGTCTAATAAACTGAAATAGCAGTTAAGGTGAAAACCTAACCCCACCCCTCCCCCGGAATTGCCCTTAATTGAATTTTCCCGGAGAAATGTTACAAATAAAAGTTGTAGTTGTTAGTATTTGTTTTGAACCCATTTTATGGTCCTGAACCAGCCCTGGCCGTTACAAAGACGTTTCGCGACAAACAGATTAGACTTTGGGAGACGAGAGCTTTGGAGAAACGCTGGGGGGACACGCAGGGGTGCCTCCAAGCTAAAAGATTTATAAAGGCAGGTAAGCAGGGAATCTCGGAGTATCTCCTGTCTCTTAGTAGGACGGGTTTGAGGACCTTGGTAGGAATAGTGACTGGACACACTTGGGTGTCCAGTCACTTGTTTAACATAGGGAGGACACGGAGTCCCATTTGTCAGAATTGTGATGACGGAGTTAGGGAAACGGTGTTTCACTACTTATGTCAGTGTCCCCGTTTCGCCGGAACTAGGTTTCGTATATTTGGGAGGACACCACTCTCGCAGGATTGCCTGGGCGAGTTGGAGTTTGGGGATATCTTGAGATATTGTAGATTAACCGGCAAGTTACCGGGGGAGATTAATTAAGGGGTTACGGGGGGTATCGGGGGGATAAGAGCCACATAGGCTTAGGTCCCGCGCCTTTTTGGGCACCCGTTTTAATAATAATAATAATAATAAAGTTGTAGTTGTTAGTATGTGTAGTTGATATAACAAGTTTGTAGAAGATAGTTGGAGCCATTTTTGAGAAAATCGCAAAAACGTAAAAAAAAAAAAAAACTAGTAAAGTGGTACTTCCGGTTGGGAAATTTTGACAGATCACCCACTGTCAAATCCTATGGTGATAACTAAACGGAATATCAAGTTTGAACTTTCTACGGTTTGAGCTATGATGTTCACATACAAACAGACACACACACAGACAGACCATTTGCTGAAAACCACTTTTTTGGACTCAGGGGACCTCAAAGCGGATACTTCCGGTGAAAACTCAATATCGAAAATTTGACACGATTACAATACTTCCTCATACTAGGAGCTAGGAGTAAGAGAAATTAAAAAAATTATTTTAATTCGTGATATGTAGCCATAATCTGTTAATTATTCCCCTAATAATTTTATTTGAGAATTAATTAGGTATATAATGTGGCATTCATTGTTTTTTTACTTTCTTATTCCATAATTTATTGATTCACTTTTATGCCACGAAAAAAATACATGTAACACGAAAAAAAACAAAACAAAAGTGCTAGTTTTAAAATATTTTTATATGCTTAGCTATATTATTAATATTTTATTTTTATACAAGTAGGCGTCTGTGCTTGGTACAATGGGGATAGTGTGTATCATGCAATGAATAAATTCATAATATCATGTATATATATAAATATATAGTTATCCCAGTATAACTATAAATAATCTATACTAGGTGATTTTTAGATCTAGTCAGCAGGTCGAAATACAAGAACAATCGATATTTACAAATCCAGAAAGTTTTCCCACGGAGAAAGAGAGAAGTAAGAGAAATATTGCGGAGAAAATCCGCAATAATAGATTTATACTCCTTATCTTCACCTACATGTCACATTAAGACACACCTTTTATTGGATTTGGATCTTCTGCAATATTGGTAATGTAGAAAAGTTTATGTAACAGCTTTCCAAACTATATAATTTTTACTTTCTCTTACGCCTCTCCTGGAGAGGAGGAAGTATCGCGATCTTGGAAAATTATTGAAATTGTGTTTTTCTCCAGAAATATATGTTTTTTTGCGAATTGTCTTGTGGGCACGCGTGTTTTTTTTTTGTTTTTTTTTTTTAAGGTACCACCACCTCACCGGACACGAAGGTTTCGGATAAAATCATCACCGGAAGTACAAATAGTTTTGTTTTTTTTTTGCTTCAGTTTTTCGCAATTTTTCAAAAATGGCTACAATGATTTTTTTTTGTAAATATTTTAAAACCAAGTAAACATACAATGTGAGCTATAACTTTATTGTAAAACACTTCACCGAAAAAATTCTTCTTTTAAGGTAACTTTTCGTGGAAGGAAAATGGGTTATGTTTCTCCCGTATATTTTAGTTTATTTCACAACACTTTATCATCTAAATAATATTTTTACTTTCTCTTACTCCCAAGTAAGAGGAACTATTCTAATCGTGTCAAATTTTCGATATCGAGTTTTCACCGGAAATATCCGTTTTGAGGTCCGCTGAGTCCAAAAAACTGGTTTTTAGCAAATGGTGAGTGTGTATGTGAACAGTATAGCTCAAAAACAAAAAAAATCATAGAAAACTGAAACTTAATATTCCGTTTAGGTATCACCATGCGATCTGACTGTGCGTTATCTGTCAAAATTCCACAACCGGAAGTACCACTTTACTAGTTTTTTTTTTTTTTTTAGTTTTTTGCGTTTTTCTCAAAAATGGCTCAAACGATTTTCTTTAAACATTATACATCAACTACATATACAAGGAGCTACAACTTTTATTTGAAACGTTTCTCTGGGAAAATTGATTTAAGGACCCTTCTGGGGATGGAAAGGTGGGGTTAGGTTACCCTCTAAAGTGCTATTTCAGGTTATTACACAATTCGGTCATTTAAATAATGTTAATTAGAATTAAATATGTTGTTGAAATTCCGAGTTTGAGAAAAATCGGAAAACCGGAAGTGCTTTTGTTTTAACACTTTACTAAATGATTTTTTTCACTTTTTCGCAACTTTCTCAAAAATGGCCCCGACGATTTTCTTGAAACGCACATATAAACTAAACATTCAAAGATCTACAACTTTTATAGAAAACATTTCTCTGGGAAAATTCATTTAAGGGCACTTTTAGGAGAAGGGTAGGGTTACAGCTTCCTCTAAAGTGGTATCATACTTGATTATACAACTCTATCATCCAAATGAAATTAATTATAAATAAATAAATGGCCAAAATTCCGTGTTTGAAGGAAATCAGTAAACCGGAAGTGCGCTTTTACTCAATAGTTTTTTTCAGTTTGCGACAAATTTCATTAAAATTGGTGCACATACTATAACATTTGTCAATTATAATTTTGAGAACTGGAGTAAGAGAAAGTTGTGTGAATGTTTCACACCAGATTTTTTATAATTAAATATGTTTCTCGAGCTATGAAGGTTATAACCTCCCCACATATATACAACCAACAAGTGTAAGTGTAACAGAAACATTATGTTCAAGTGAACTCTCTACACAAACTTGGTGAATTTGCTCTGACCATGGATGAAAATCCGAAACCGGTCAGGAAGAACATAAATATGCATGCTACGACAGATAAAATACCAGACGTTATCCAGCATTGCGGACCCATCCACATATTAAATATGTTGCCGAAATTCCGAGTTTCAAGGAAATCATCAGCTGAATAGTTGCTTTTTTTTTTCAGTTTTCTGCTATTTTCTGGAAAAACGACTTCAGCAATTTTCTTTGTACTATGTATGTAAATTACACATATTTAAGGAGCTGTAAAACTTTTATTAGCAACAAGCTAAAAAATTAGTTGGCTGGGGGCCAAAGAAGAAACTTTTTATTTTTACTTTTGGTGTCCTTCCTCAGGAATTACAAAACAACAAATATGGATATCAAGAAAATTGTATGATGAAATTAAAACATATAAAACAATTAAACAATATTAGAAAGATATGATACCTGTTAAGGAAGAATGGAGAGTTAAATGTTTGAGGAGGTTATTGTTCGGTTGTAGAGTAAGTTATGCTTGCAAAAGAAAATAGAGAGGGGAAATTTTTTCCAAGTTGGGAAATGTGAAGAGTGATAGAAATGAAAAACAACTCATTTAATAATTATAAGAGAAATAAATGAATATAAATAAATTAGAAAATGAGTGGATAGTGTAGAAAGTTGGTATGTGTAATTTAGTGGGGTGGGAGTTGGTTTTTTTGAGGAAACGGAAAATGTTGTTCTAAGAAGAGGTAATGACGTCCTTGTCTTTTTTGTAGTTGATAGAGTTAGAGTTGAGGTTAATGTGGATGTATTCAGAAAGAAGTCGCTTCAGGTGGTTGGATTGGGTGATTAGAACAGAAGCATTTCGGAAATCAAAGGAGTGGGCAAGGGTGAGTGCATGTTTTGTGAGGGCTGTACTGTCAATTTTTTTGTTAGCTGTGTCTAGTTCATATTGTCTAAGTCTCTTTCGTAGATGTTGTTTTGATTCACCAATGTAACATGCGTTACAGTTTGGTGCAGTGCAAAGTATGCTGTAAACAGAGTTCGTTTTCAGAGACATTTTCTGTGGTAGCCTGCTTCATTTTGTGGTCATCGACCGGTTTCGGGCGTTCGCCCATCTTCAGGATGCGTTTTTTCAGACAGTGTGACAACACAGACTTGCACAGAGCAAATTTCGGTTTTCACACTCGAAAAAACGCATCCTGAAGATGGGCGAACGCCCGAAACCGGTCGATGACCACAAAATGAAGCAGGCTACCACGGAAAATGTCCCTGATGCTTTCCAGCTCTGCGGAACCAAGCACCACAACAAAGAGTTCGTTTTGTTCTAAGTTTCAATGGGGTCTTTGAGTTTAGAGAACAGTTTGCTGAGATTGTTGGAGGAGTAGAGGCCAGATTTGAGATTGGGAATAATAGACTTTAGAATATGCATGATTTTGTATGAGATGGTATTAGATGAAAGAACAGAATATAGATGGCTCGGGCATGGAATGGCATGTGGTTTTTTAAGGGTTGTTTTTTTAATTTACGGAATGTTTTGAGGATGAAGTGATTTGGATAATGATTTTGTGATAGAATGTTGTTTATTTTGTTGATACTTCGTTCTGGAATGGAGGTGCAGATAAGTTAATGGCTCGGTTGTATAAGTTTTTGATGGACTTAATTTTATGATGTAAGGGCTGATTTGAATGGAAATATAGCAGCCTGCCGGAGTAAGTAGGTTTGCTGTACCAATTGTATGTGAATGTTTGGCCTGGTTGTCACATTATTAGAGTGTCTAGGAAAGAAATTTGGTTGTTTTGTTCTGTTTCTAGAGTAAACTGTATGCGTGAATGGTAAGAATTAAAGGTGTCAAGTATTAAGGGAATGCGGTCTGGATTGACAGTCAGAAAGAGGTCGTCAACATATTTCACTAAGAATGAAATGGAGTTGCTGAGTGAGGGAAGGCTGGTGTTAATGGGGTCATTCATAACGATGTTGGCAAGGGGAGGAGCTAGGCAACTTCCCATTGCAAGTCCTTCAGTTTAAACGTAGAAGTTGTTCATAAAGAAGAAGTAACCTGATGTGCAGCACATTTTAAGGGAGAGAAGAAAGCTGTCTTTAGAGAGAGTGGTGTGGGGTTCTATCTGTGACTAGTAATTCAGAATTAAATCAAGGGCTATCTCCGTAGGTATAAACCTTTTTTAAAAAATAAAAAGGTTCTTCTTTGGCCACAGCCAACTAAATTTTTTGGCTTGTTTTATTAACAATTGCATATTTTTATTAGCAACATTTATCCGGGAAATGTCGTTTATGAGAGCTTTTAGAGAATGGGTGGAAGCATGTTTTCCTCTAAAGTGCTATCTTTAGTTGATTATACCAATTCTATCATCTAAACAATATTAATTAGAATTAAATACATTGACAAAATTTTGAAGAAAAATCAGTAAACCTGAAATGCGTTTTACTGAACAGTATTTTTTTTCACTTCAGTTTTTTGCAATTTTCTACAACCAAAAATTTGATATCTACTAACTACGAGGCATGTCCAGTAAGTAAGTGTACTGAGGCTCTCACGGCCGAAGGGATTTTGTTTTCGACATGTTGGCTACACTGTTGTGTAGCCTGATTCCTCCCCTCCGCAACGAGACCGGTTAGAGGTCAGTACGTTGAGAACTGTCGACGCGACAATACGTTTCGTGAAAAATGTCAATCCAATGTCCCGCCAAGCTGAATCGAGTGGAGGCCGAGCAAGAGTTTTTGAGACGCTACAAACTCCATGGAGATGAATTTCTCCGCTCCATCATTACTGGAGATGAAACTTGGGTTGCACACTACACACCTGAAACCAAAAGGCAGTCTCAACAGTGGCATCACACCTCTTCACCTCCGCCAAAAAGTTCAAAACCACAATTTCAGCCAAGAAAATCATGGCATCCGTGTTTTGGGACTGTCAAGGCATAATTTTAATTGAATATATGCCTCAAGGGGAGACCATCAACTCTGCAAGATACTGTGAGACCCTAAAAAAAATTGCGGAGGGCGATTCAGAACAAAAGGAGAGGCATGCTGACAAAGGGAGTCTGCCTGCTGCACGACAATGCCAGACCACACACGGCCAACGCCACGAAGGAACTGCTTGCCTCGTGCATTCCGCGCATTCCCCTGACCTAGCACCTTCAGATTACTATCTCTTTACCTCCCTAAAGAGAAAAAGGTTTTCAAACCGACGAGGAGGTGAAGGGGAGGTGGAGAAGTGGACGAAGGGGTCGGCGGGAAACTACTTCGAGGAAGGCATCAAAAAATTAATACCCCTGTTCACCACCTGCATTGAAAGGAATGGTGGCTATGTCGAAAAATAGCTTACATATGTACTAATGTAACCAGGTAATTTTTTTTGTTCAAATAAAAATTTTTGTAACCTACAAAAACTCAGTACACTTACTTACTGGACATGCCTCGTATGAATATCGTAGATCTATCACTTTGAAAAAAGAGAAAGCCCGCAGTAAGTGAAAGTTGTGTGAGTGTTTCACACCAGAATTTTTATATTTATGGTGTTTCAAATCATGTAATTCTGGTGAAGCTCAATTTCGAAAATTTGACGAAATATTACTACTTCCGCTTATAGCCGGAAGAAGAAGTAAAAATTGCTTTAAGAATGAGCAACAATCATTATGGGAAGATTATAATATATTGTAAGAAGTACATACGTCTTATACTACTCTCGTATTATAGGAACAGATTATTATTACATTCAATTTAATTAGATGATAACAATTACTTGTTCACATTACGGGGTGAATGAATCTCCGAATTAGATTATATAAGAGATATCAAATCTTGTTTAAATAAAAAAAAAAAAAAAAAAACCGGTCAATATAAAACACTCGAAATGATTTTATAAAAAAATGTTAATTGGCAATTTTTATTAATTTAGGGAGAGTTTATATTAATGATTTTCTGACAATAAAAGTAATAAAATGAACTGAGCGAATACTTGAAACTTTTGATTTAAAAAGAAAAGTGAAGATGTTTTATACACACCCAAAATAGAAACTTTTTCAAGAAATATACAAAAGTCAAATGACTGAAAATTTTTGTGTCGAATCTCCAATGAATTCTTTATAAAAAAAAAAAAAAAATCTGGTGTGAAACACTCACACAACTTTCTCTTACTCTAGTTCTCAAAATTATAATTACTATAGTTTGTGTACCAAATTTAATGAAATTCGTCGAAAACTAAAAAAAAACTGCTCAGTAAAAGCGCACTTCCGGTTTACTAATTTTCTTGAAACTTGGAATTTTTTGGCCATCTATTTATTTCTAATTAATTTTGTTTGGATGATAGAATTGTATAATCAACTATGATAGCACTTTACAGAAAAACATAACCCCACCCCTTCTCTAAAAGTGCCCTTAAATAAATGTACCTAGAGAAATGTTTTAAATAAAAGTTGTTGATCTTTGTATGCGTAGTTTATATAAAAAGTTTCAAGAAAATCATCGGAGCCATTTTTTTGAGAAAATCGCTAAAAAGTGAAAAAGAAAAACATTTAGTAAAGTGGTAAAGTAAACGCACTTCCGCTTATGCGATTTATTTCAAATTTGGAATTTCAACAATATATTTAATTCTAATTAACATTATTCAGATGAGCGAATTGTCCAAATAAACTGAAATAGCACTTTAGATGAAAACCTAGCCCTACCCCTCCCACAAAAGTGCCCTTAAATGAATTTTCCCTGAGAAATGTTTCAAATAAAAGTTGTAGCTGTTTGTATGTGTAGTTGACGTACGAAGTTTGAAGAAAATTGTCGGAGCCATTTTTGAGAAAATCGCAAAAAAGTAAAAAAAAAACAACTGGTAAAGTGGTACCAGTTGGAATTTTTACAGTTAACGTACTGTCAGATCCCATGTTGATATCAAGTTTGAACTTTCTAAGATTTTTCGTTTTTGAGCTATGCTGTTCACATACATACATATACACACACACACACACCACACACACACACACACACACACTCAGAGACCATTTGCTAAAAACAACTTTTTTGGACTCAGGGGACCTCAAAACGGATATTTCCGGTGAAAACACGATATCGAAAATTTGACACGATTACAATACTTCCTCTTTTACTAAGAGTAAGAGAAAGTAAAAATTAGAAATATTCATAAGATAATTTATTTATTTTTGTAATGCTCTTAGTATCACCCTAAGAAAGATATAAACCAATTTCCAAAAATATGTCTCATCCTAGCACTTCCAAACAATTCTATAGCGAATATCAAATTTCAAAAAGCTGACAGAAATACAAAATTATTGCTTGCAAGATTTTTTTTGCAATAATAATTGTTCTTTTCCTTATCGATTTAGTAAGCAGAAAAACTAAGTTAACAATCGATATATATATGCTATTTAAGACCTTGTATATATAATGATATTATCAATAACAAACCAAACATAAGCGTTTAACATTGTTATACAAAAGAAGATTAATCATGTCTCCTTAATTAAAAAATATATCTATTACGTGTGAGTTCCGCCCCACAAAACGGTTTCATTTTCCAAGAATCAATCAAATAATCAAAATGTAAACACTAAAAGCTAGTGTTGTTTTAGTGGTAATAATAAAACTAATCAGGCTTTGATTTTACGATTTATTTTACATCTCCTACCTTTCGACTGGGGAAACTAATTATCATCAGGGAACTATGGTACATAATATAGTTCAAATAATACAGCATCAAATGTAAGTTCTTTTTCTAAATATGTAATTACAATGTATATATATATTAAATATATATAGAGTAAAGTTAGTAGAGATGAAGGGGGTAAGGTGAAGACGTAGGCTTTACTTCTCTTATTTGCCACCACGTGGCGTCATGCAAGTTAGTCGAAGGATAGAGAGATCAGAAGAAGCGAACATATTGCAAAATTCTACAGTTATTTTGTGTTCTATTTATACGCGTCAGCTTTATCTAGTGAATACCTGAATTTTCATAACATATTAATAACTTTTTATATACTATATTGCAATTGAAATGAAACATTTCCATGTCTTAGATTTAGAATGATGCAGGGGGGGGGAGAATCAAACCCAGGCACTGCACAGCCTCCATTGAGGCTTATTGTGCCAACCCCTCGAAATCTAGTAGAGGAAGCTCCCCTCTTCATGAGGTCCAGAACCTTCCCCACCAGTCCTTCTTGCAGTACGATTTCCTCCGGTCTCAACGTGCCAAAAATCTCGTACCGCAATCTGTCGATTGCAATGCAATAAAACAGCAGGTGAGGCCGTATCCTCCTCCTCCTGACACAGTCTGCACAAGGGCTCTAAATCCACCAATCCCACCTTGTGCAGATGTTTCTTGAACCTATCATGCCCAGTAAACAGGCCTGTAAGGGTGTTGTGAGGAGATGTTGGTTGTTGATGATGAAAGATAAACACCTTGAGATTGGTTTAAGATATATAATTGATAGGTAGTTTCAAGAAAATCGTCGAAGCCATTTTTGAGAAAATCGCGAAAAAGTGTAAAAATCTTTTAGTAAAGTGGTAATACAAACGCACTTCTGGTTACCCGATTTTTTCCAGCTCGGAATTCCAACAACATATTTAATTCTAATTAACATTATTTAGATGATAGAATTGTTTAATAAACTGAAAAGCAGTTAAGATGAAAACCTAACCCCAACCCTCTACCAGAAGTGCCCTTAAATGAATTTTCCCAGAGAAATGTTTCAAATAAAAGTTGTAGCCCTTTGTATGTGTAGCTGATATACAAAGTTTGAAGAAAATTGTCGGAGCCATTTATGAGAAAAATGCAAAAAAGTAAAAAAAACAGCTAGTAAAGTGGTACTTCCGGTTGAGGAATTTTGACAGATGAGCCACCGTCAGATGCCATGGTGATGCCTAGACAGAATATCAAGTTTCAACTTTCTACGGTTTTTCGTTTTGAGCTATGCTGTACCACACACAGCACACACACACACACACACACACACAGACCATTTGCTAAAAACCACTTTTTTGTACTCAGGGAACCTCAAAACGTATATTTCCGGTAAAAACTCGATATCGAAAATTTGACACGATTCCAATACTTCCTCTTACTAGGAGTAAGAGAAAGTAAAAAGTGGTTTTTAGAAAATGGTCTGTGAGTGTGTATGTATGTATGTATGAGGACAGCATAGCTGAAAAACGAAAAACCATAGAAAGTTGGAACTTCATATTCCGTTTAGGTATCACCATGCAACCTCACAGTGGGTTATCTGTCAAAATTCCTCAACCGGAAGTACCACTTTACTCAATGGTTTGTTCACATTTTTTTGCAATTTTCTCAAAAATGGCTGCAACGATATTCTTTAAACTTAGTGTATCAACTACACTTATAAAGATCTACAATTTTTATTTGAAACATTTCTCCGGCAATCTGCATTTAAGGGCACTTTCAGGGGTTGGGGGTGGTGGGTTGTCCTCTAAAGTGCTATTTCAGTTTATTAGACAATTCTATCAGCTAAACAATATTAATTAGAATTAAATGCGTTGTTGAAATTCCGAGTAAAGGAAAAAATCGGATGATCGAAAGTGCGTTTTTACTGAAATGTATTTTTCATGTATTTTCTGGTATTTTTTTTTACTTTCTTGCAATTTTCTCAAAAATGGTTCCAACGATTTTCTTCAAACATGGAATATCAACTACACATCCAAAGATCTACACCTTTTATTTAAAACATTTCTCTAGAAAAATTCATTTAAGGGCACTTTTGGGGGAGGAGTGGGGTTAGGGTTCCTCTACACTGCTATCATAGTTGATTATACAATTCTATCATCCAAACAAAATTAATCAGAAATAAATAGATGGCCAAAATTCTGAGTTTAAAGAAAATTAATAAACCAGAAGTGCGCTTTTACTGAACAGCTTTTTCAGTTTGTGACAAATTTCATTAAATTTGGTACACAATTTCTAACATTTGTCAATTATAATTTTGAGAACTGGAGTAAGAGAAAGTTGTGGGAGTGTTTCACACCAGATTTTTTCTCAAATTCTGGGGACATCAAGACATATATTTCCGGTGAAAACTCAATTTCGAAAATATAGCATGATTGCAATACTTCCTCTTACTAGGAGTAAGTACCTATCTATCATACGCAAAGTTCAATATTATGTGCTAAGGCAATAATACAAAAATCAGATAGGATAAAGTTAAGAGAGACGGACACACTTTTCAAAGTTATGCCCTGTTTAATACATATAGGGTGTATTTTAATAATATAGGAGATATATTAAAGAGGTAATGCTTATAAAACATATGTCAACTACTACTATCTACAAAACAAAAAATGTTATTTTTCGAAATAAAGACATTCTCATTTATTCCAGAAATAAAATACAAGTACACTACACTTGACCGTCTCCTCTATGAAGGAAACATGGCTGATTGACATGAAACTTGGTAAATACTATGTCCGCGAGTCCTATTCTCTGACTAAGACATGGAAAAGTATGGCGAGGGCGTCTCTGAGAGAATGGACTCGAAGAGAGCATAATCGTCACTGGGCGGCTAAGTACTGGGGCAAAACACGGCAAAATGGTCATTCCAGAGCTGTGTAGAAGAAGAAGAACCAGAGATACCCTGGGTCTAAGCAGATATCAGATTTCGAAAAATTACTTCAGGAGGGGGGATGATGTAAGGGTTTTAGTGAACCAGTGAACACCCACCACTTATCCACTCTAGCGGAGAGAAACAGCCCCTCTCGCACAGAGAGGAGAGGCTCGGCCAATGTATATATATATGAGAGAGAGATAGTCAGGATCATTGTGTTCAATTCAGTCTTACACTTCAGACATCATTCTGTTGATTCACACTCCGTACATATCATTTTAGCCACGTCAGTCTGTCAGTTCAGTTCAGTTCTACAACAATGCGCTAGATTGTCAAGGTGGGACGACGAGACCACTTTAGAAGTCGTAGAATTCAAAATTTCGGGGACCGCCAAAACGTTTTATAATACTCAGAAATCACTACTTTTACGAGAAGGTAAGGTAGTTGATTTCAAAACAATTACGAAACTGCTACTCCAGGAATCACACATCAAACGATTACATTTCATCTAATATCTGATTCCATTACAATCTGCACATTACAATGTCTTGTCTATTAGATGAAACTAGTGCTAGTCCAGAGAGAAAAAAAAAGATATCAATTTGTAAATATGTAATTTATTATAATCTGTGATCAAATGCTAGATATGGTAGGTGGGATTCCCAGAAAACAAATTAATAAAATGCTACTTCCACTGCTATATATGTATAAATTAAAAAACTATAATAATATGTGTTGGGCACATTGCGTGGTTAGATAACATTTGCAAAAAAAAAAACTGGTCTGTTAACAGTCACACCACTTTCTCCTACTCCAATTAATACTAATTAAAATTAACAAATTTTGTTTTTAAATTGCAATGTGTTTACAATGTTTAGGTAGGCTGGCCAGACAAAAATTATTCTTGTAGATATTGGGTGGACTTGTGGTGGAACGCCCACAGTGAAAATCAACAAAGCTTGATAAAATATGTTTTTTTTTAGGAGGGGGAAGGGCGAGGAATTTTTCAAATAAAAGTGAAACGATTCTTATCTGTGCAGCGAGCATTCCCAAGTTTAAAATAAATCGTTGTAATAACTATTTTATAGAAAATTTTCAAAAAAGTCCAAAAACCTTGTAAAGTCGCACTTCTGTTTTACTGAATTTTTTTTTTCAAATTTGGAATTCTATCGATGCTTTTTTTTTTTTTTTTTAATATTATGTACGTGGTAAAAACCATACATTGTATTCCGGAAGTCATATTTTATTAGAGAAAAGTATAACGCTACTGATCCCTCAGTACCTACCCCGGGAGAAATAATACATATAAAAGTGTTAGTTATTTATGTGTTTAGGTAGTATACAAAGTTTACAAAGAAAATTGTTGGAGCCGTTTTCAAGAAAATCGCAAAAAAGTGAAAAAAAAAAAAAAAATTCAGTAAAGCCAAACATCCAGGTTGAATCACTAACTGGCGTACGCCTTTATAAACTGATACCTGCCCAAACCATCAGAGAACATCGTTGGAAAGACCTAATGAGAACAAAATTGCATTGTGTATTTTTTCAACTTTTCTCCTCCACATTCGTTCACGGCCATCTGGAGCTGTTAAGGCAAATCGGGACTCCTCAGTAAACAGTGCACTTGCCCAATGCTCCAATTGGCCAATTGATGTATTATCGAAAAACTCAAGGCGAGAAACTGCGTGCTCCCTGATTTGTTCTGGCCGGGCGAAAAGCTATCAAACTTTGATCATTCAATCTCTTTCGAGCTGTTCTCTCAAAAATTTGAACACTTCAAGCTCTTTGAGGCGATGAGCTACTTTAACAGCTCTCAGATGACGATTTCGTAAAACTGTGAAGGTCAAAAAATGGTCGTCTCGCAGTTTAGTGGTCCTTGGACGCCCTGAACCTGGCCTTCTTGAGTATCAGCCTGTTCCTGTTTCTTTCTTGAGTATGGGCCTGTTTATCTGCATCTCGCAGAGTTTGGTAGGGAACACCAATAGCAATGGCTGCATATCTGATGGAGCGTACGTTATTACAGCACGTGCGGCATCCACATTTTGAAATTCGAATTTCTAATTTTAATTTTCTTAGTCAAGGGACAAGCTAAAGCGAAGTTAAAGGAAATAAAAAAAAAATTCGAACCGAATAAAAATAAACAAAGTGATAATAAATGAACACAAACTGGTAAACATTTTTGATTTATTTAATTTTTTTTTAATACCGCAAGTATAATGTATAATGTCCAATTTATTCTAAAAATGTTGACAATTAATCGCCAAACAAAATAAGTGGTGAAAACAGACCGAACAGTATTATATTATTTATTAATAAATAATTATATTATTGCTAATTATATTATATTTATATTATTTATTTATAAATATCTCTGATGCTGTGTATGTATAATTAGCATACTAATTATATGGGACTATTCATCAATGATCCAAGTATTTCTGTATTCTGGCAATGGCCTAACATATTTATTTGGTAGCTTGATTTAAGACAATGCAACAACCTTAGATTTAGTTTGTATTTTTGTATGGATCTCTCTAGGACTAGATGGAAATTAATGTTGTTCTAGAGATATTAAGAAAAATTCTTATTCCTTGATTTTATCGTTTTAGTTTACATGTCCTTGCTTTCGTCTAGAAAACTAGTCATCATCAGGGACTGGCTTTATTTACTTATCGGGCTATTCCCTTCCTTCAAACTTACAGTCAAGTCAACTCCTTTCACAATTCTTTATCGCATCAGTTTCCTAATCGAAGTCCTCTTGCAACCATTTCTTCCTCTATATGCTCCTCCAAAAAATGTGTTGGTCTCCCTCTTTTCCTTATTCTGGGAGGAACCCATTTCCTGACTCGCTCTGGTCATTTAGTAGGAGGGGATCCTAAAGGAAATAACAAGTTTGAGGTTCCCTGTAACTTTTCGTTTTTGAGATATTCTTTTTACACTCATCCACAAACACAAGAGGTAACACACACATACACACACACACACACACACACACACACACACACACACACACATACACATACACACCATTTTCTAAAAACCACTTTTTTTGGATTCAGGGGACCTCAAAACGTGTATTTCCGGTGAAAACTCAATTTCCAAAATCTGGCACGCTCGCAATACTTCTTCTAACAAGTAGTTAGAGAAAGTAATTAGATAGGATTATCATTTGAAAATTTAATAGTTTTTTTGTAAGTAGACATTCTGAATGATCAAAGTTTGATAGCTTTTCGCCCGGCCAGAACAAATCAGGGAGCACGCAGTTTCTCGCCTTGAGTTTTTCGATAATACATCAATTGGCCAATTGGAGCATTGGGCAAGTGCACTGTTTACTGACGAGTCCCGATTTGCCTTAACAGCTCCAGATGGCCGTGAACGAATGTGGAGGAGAAAAGTTGAAAAAATACACAATGCAATTTTGTTCTCATTAGGTCTTTCCAACGATGTTCTCTGATGGTTTGGGCAGGTATCAGTTTATAAAGGCGTACGCCAGTTAGTGATCGTTGGTGGAGGTTCCATGATTGCTGTTCGGTATTTGGCGGAAAAACTGTAAAAACATGTTGTCCCTATCCATGCTAGAGATAAGTGAGGAGTTTGTGCTAATGTACGATAACGCTCGTCCACACACAGTCCATAGTGCAGGCCTTTCTTAATAACCATAAATTGACTGGCTTGCCCGTTTGTTCCCCTGTGTGATATGCTTCGTAGACGGATAAGAGATCGAACGCTTCAGGGGCTACGAAGATTACTGAATGACGAATTGGCTCTAATATCACAAAACGAAATTTCCCACTTGATTTAGGACATGCCGAGACGTCTAAAAAGCTGGGATAAAGACAAGAAAAGGTAATACTCGGTATTAACACCATCCCATTATAAAAAAATAATGCAATATTAAAAAAATAAACAGGTAAATAAATTTTTCAGATTCACTATTTTTTTTTAATTAATTATTTTGAAATTTCTTTGGTATTTTCCTAGAGAAAGGTTTCAAATAAAAGATGTAGCTCTTTGTATATGTAGTTGATATAGCAAGTTTGAAGAAAATCGTCGGAGCCGTTTTTGAGAAAATTGCAAAAAAGTAAAAAAAAAACAACTAGTAAAGCAGTACTTGCGGTTGAGGAATTTTGACAGATAACGTAGGGTTAGATACCATGGTGATACCTAAACGGAATATCAAGTTTCAACTTTCTACAGTTTTCCGTTTTTGAACTATGCTGTTCACATTTATATATACACACACACACACACACACACACACACACACACACACAGACCATTTGCTAAAAACCACTTTTTTGGACTCAGAGGATCTCAAAGCGGATATTTCCGATGAAAACACGATATCGAAAATTTGACATGATTAAAATACTTCCTCTTACTAGGAGTAAGAGAAAGTAAAAAGTATAAGTTTGAAGAAAATTAGTCAATTATTATTCTGTAAAGTGCAGTCAGAGAAAGTCTTGTGAATAATGCACATCAGATTTTGTTTAATTTCAAAATTGAAGAAGTATATTGTATGAATTGAACAAACATTATTTTAACCATCTATAATTTGTAAATTTAGATTAAATATTGTAAGAATAACCCATTTATTAATTTTATTATTATTATTACAGTTTTAATAAAACTACCTTCAAAACATGTTTTTTATTAACAGAATTTTTGTAAAGGTCATGGTAGAAAAATTGTAACCATTTCGCATTAGGAAATTCCAGTTTTAAAGCTTTTTAAAATATGACCTCAAAATGCCAACGGCTAATATTGCATAATAAATTTAACACACATAAAATGAGAGAGTGAGAGAGAATGATTGAGAAAGGTGAAAACAACTAGAACAAAATTACCAACCAAGATCTCTTGCAGACTACCTTGACAATAGCATTTAGTTTGTAACCTTGCCAATTGTAAATGTTCAGATAAAAAAAAAATTTCCAATTTTAATGGCTTTCGAAATAAATAAATAAAAAGAAATAACATATGACTGGGAATTTTATAGCAATAGTCCGATGAGCTTTTTTATTGGTGTTCAAAGTTTCGATTTTTTTTTTTTTTTTTTTTTTTTTTTTTTTTTTTTTTTTTTTTTGTTTTTTTTTTTTTTTTTTTTTTTAATGTTACGTATGAAAATAAATATTTTCAGAAAATAAAATGTCACAAGAAAATCAAAACTGATCATTCGCTATAACTGTAGGGGGGCGTCAAAAGGAATTTAGCTTCAGTCAAAACTGATAGAGGTAAATTTGTATTTATTACTTTCTCTTACTCCTAGTAAGAGGAAGTATTGTAATCGTGCCAAATTTTCAATATCGAGTTTTCACCGGAAATATCCGTTTTGAGATCCCATGAGTCCAAAAAAAGTGGATTTTACAAAATGGTCTGTTGTATGTGTGTATATGTATGTGAACAGCATAGCTCAAAAACGAAAAACCGTAGAAAGTTCAAACTTGATATTCCGTTTAGGTATCACCATAGGAACTGACAGTACGTTATCTGTCAAAATTCCACAACCGGAAGTACCACTTTACTAGTTTTTTGTTTGCGATTTTCTCAAAAATGGCTCCGAAGATTTTCCTCAAACTTAACATATCTATTACACATACAAAGAGTTACAAATTTCTCCAGGAAAATTCATTTAAGAGCAGTTTTGGTGGAAGGGTGAGGTTAGGTTTTTCCTTTTAAAGTGCTATTTCAGTTTACTATACGAACAATTCTGTCATCTATATATATATAAAAATTCAGCATCCGTATGTTTGCTGCCGCAAAACTCGTAAAGTAGTCGATGGATTGACTTGAAATTTTTACCCAACGTTACATTTCTATATAAGAGTGTTTATATATACTTTTTATTCCGAAGTTTCGACGGAAACGGGAAATCCGAGCGTTTCGTGAGTTTGGCAGAAATACTCGCAGACGAGTTGCGATCGTGGCGCGCTCTCCGCCGAAAATATTCTGCACAGAATACGTCAAGAAACCCAGTCATAGCTTGGATTTCACAGAAGAAATATACAATGAAGCGCTAATCTTCATTGAGGATCTTTGTCTTGCAATGTGTGGCAAGTTGTTGGCACTATTGAGAGTAACAGTACAACAATCAATGCAACATTCGAGAGATAACTGCTCAGAGACCAATCATACGCCAGAAATGACTTACAGCTATTCGTCCAAGAAAATACACTGAAACTCCTTCAAGAACAAAACATAGCATTTGATCATACGAGCTGTGACCAACCAATCCAGTGGATTTACTTTTTGGACGCTCCATATGGAACTAGAAAAACGTTCTTAATTTCCTTAATCCTGGCTAAAATCCGTTCAAATGGCCATATTGCGTTAGCAGGTAATGCGCTGCTACGTTGATGAAAGGAGGTAGAACAGCGCATTCAGCTCTTAAAAACATTCTTTCAGCTAAAAACATTTTTTCTTTCTTTCCTTTCAGTTCACAGCAACACAAAGTAGGATATTAAATTGAATGATGTGTTTTCTTGCTGAATCTATGTTAACTATCATAATTCTGTTTACTTCCCTAATAATTAAAATCAGACTGAGCCACAGCTATGCGTGGCCGGGTTGAGCTAGTCTAAATAATATTCACTAGAATTAAATATGCTGTTGAAATTCCGAGTTTGAAAAAATCGAATGACCGGAAGTGTGTTTTTACTGAAATGTATTTTTCAGTGTTCTGGTATTTTCAGGTAAAAAGGCTCCAACCATTTTCTTTAAAGTAGGAATGAGTACTACCACATATAAAGAGCTACAACTTTTACTTGAAACATTTCTCCTGATAATGTCATTTAAGAGCCCTTTTAGGGGAGGGGTTGAGTTATGTTTTTCTTTAAAGTGCTATCATAGTTGATTATACAATTCTATTATCCAAATAAAATTAATTAGGAGGAATAAATAGATGGCCAAAATTTCCGAGTTTCAAGAAAATTAGTAAACCGGAAGTGCGCTTTTACTGAACATTGTTTTCAGTTTTCGACGAACTCCGACGAATTTCATTAAATGTGGTAAACTAACTATAAAATTTGTAAATATCAATTTTGAAAAATGGAGTAAGAGAAAGTTGTGTGAATGTTTCACACCAGATTTTTTTTTTTTAATTATTATTACTTTCTCTTTCTTACGCGCTTTAAGAGGAAGTGTTTTGATGGTGTTGAATTTTTGAACAAATTTTATAGTATATAGTTCTTTATTACTACCATTGTATTATTTACATCAACAATGCAATTTGTGCAAAAGTTTGTTAATTGGGAAAATGTCATGGATATTGTGTAATAAACCAGCCGTCAATTATATTTGCAAGAATTGTATGAGGCATGGAAACTTTCAAGAATTCTTAGGATGAAATTGATGTAAGAATACGATGGATATCCTGTACTTTTCTGCGGCATAATGATTTTAGTTTTGAGGACAAGTTTTGAAATGATTTTTTTTTCGGTGGAAAGATGAAATTGAAATATTCTTGAGAGACAAAGGAAAAAAGAAACATATCAGAATTATAAGATTAATAAATGGATAAGCGAATTGGCTTTTCTCGTTGTCCTTACAGTTAAAAGGAAAAGGAAAAGCTAATCCATGAGTTATTTACCAAAATTAAAAGTTTTCAGCTTAAAAATAATATTGTTTATTATAGAATAATTATTGTCATTTTTCTATGTTACAATCGTTTATTAACAAACAATGGGAAGAGGCAAGGTCTTCCAAACGTTCATTTTAATCTTATTGGTAGAGAAAATTTTTGTAATCACTTTCAGAAATTTTTAATACAAAACAAACTGACATACAAATATTTTGATAATCTCATTAAATTTGATATATCGAAGGTACCTGAATATTTTACATTTGAAATTGATCAAAAATATTATTTTATTCAAGGTCTCTATAACTAAAATCCAATAATTTGTATTTTTTTTTGTATGACACTAATTATTGTATGTGAACAAAGCTTTTCAAAAAATACAAAACACGTATGAACAGGATCAAAATTTGCATAATTTTCTGTGGATCTTAGTATCTATGCACAAACTAATGTCAAAATACGAGTTTGTGCTACTCGTACATTGAAGCTAGCAAAAAAAATTATACAAAAACCGAGACCTCATTAAATTTTAGTATATTAGGTATTATTACTTTCTCTTACTCCCTAGTAAAGGAGAAAGTATTGTAATCGTGTCAAATTTTCAGAGGGAAACCGGAATTTCAGAGACTTGACAGTGCTTAATTGAATTATCAGTGTCAGTATATAATACAGATATGCAAATAATTATTCAGACTGCAATTCTTAGCGGTTAAGAAACTCACTAAGGAGGAGTAGATACAATTGGAAATGATTGAGAATGTAATAGTTTGATAACTAAACACAATATTTTCATCCCTATTTGCCAAAATTTCTGGGTGGGTGTAATAGGATCCAAAGAGAGGGACCCATAGCAGAGAGAGAGAGAGACAGACAATCTCACTCATTAGTTTAGGTCAGACTAGAGTGGGAGAAACTGTTTAAATACAGCGACGGGAGAGTATTCAGGAATTCTTATAGCAGAGTTCATACAGCAGCCACAACGTGTCATCAACCTTTCTCTTTACCTCTCACTACCATTTTATATATTTTAGTGTAAAGTCCAGGCAGTTTGTGGTACTTTTCTATTATACAGTGTTCAGCTTCACTTCTAGTTTATTCATCTAAACCAAACTATTTTCTCTCCTTCACAAACCCATTATAGCGGGGTGGGGGTATTTCTCCTTGATCAGTTTCCACTATCTGTCAGGGGTTGGATAGAAGATCAGCGTCTGCGTTGGTGGGAGGTAACACCAGGACAGAGGCAGGCAAAGCTCTTCATTAAAAGATATTTGCCTAAATTTACCAGAGACCTACTGAGCCAGACCCGAAGGGATATAAGGTTAATTGTGGGTCTACTAAAAAGGGCATTGTAGGCTGAATAGGCACATGCACCACCTACTTACTTGCGGATAGTGCGGTATGCCGATTCTGCAAGGTAGAGGAGGAGACCCCGGCGCACATCCTTTGTGAGTGCGCCGGCCTGGCGAGGATTAGGTTTCTTCAATTGGGGACGGGCAATCCCGAAGCTGAAAGCTTCATGACGGAGCCGCTCTCAGCTTTGCTAGGATTGATTAGGAGGGCAAAGCTGGGGGCTGTTCTGTAACTTAAGGGGATCCACAATAGACCTCGACTTGTAGGTCGCAGTGGAATGAGGCTCCCCCCCCCCTCCGCTTCTATTCTATTCTATTCCACTATCTGTCTCTGTTTCTTAGGCAAAGTTTTAGCTAGCTCTTCTACAAGCAGCAAATATGACCACCAAAAAAAAAAATGGCCCCCCCCAAAAAAGTCACAAAAAGTGAAAAAATGTTCAATTAAATTCTGCTTTTCACGAAAAGCATCAAGCCCATTCGAACTCGATAATGGTGGTCATGGCTGCTGGCTTTTTACCGACTAATCGTCGAATATTTAACAAGTAAAACAATGTAAATATAGTTACATATATATATTTATTTTCACACAGCCTTCTAAGACACATAATTTTTTGTATTAAGATCAGGCCGTAAGGGAATATAAATGAACAGAGTGCTCTCCCACTAAATACATAAACATGCTAACATATTAATATTACAAAATCAACTATATATGTCCATGACCTAATAATTCCAGTATTAACTAATATATTTTATTATTATTATTTTTTTTTATTATCATAAAAATATCGTCTACTTTGTCTGTATAATAAAGTCTGGCATTAGGCCATATAATTTGTATACTAGACTTGTTAAATGATTTTAAAAATGCAATGAGAACAGCTGAATGGCTAATTGAAATGAATAAACTACTAATAAATTAATTTGTTGAAACTAATCATTTTATTTTTGACGTAGGAACAATTTATTGTATATCTTTGTGTAATCAATTTGACACAAATATTATTTTTTTTTTTTTACTACCCTTTAATTTTTCTCATTTATTGAGATATTTACACTGCAACCAGTAAATATGTTAAATGGCATCTTAGATAACAGGAGTGTGGATTGGAGAAGATATCCAGCGATGGCACTCCTCTATCAGATGGTCGCGAGGGCATCTTCTCTTCTTCTCTTCAGCCGCCTGTGTGAATTGTCGGGACCAGTCTTTGAAGAATGCTGGTGAATTAAAGGATTAGGATGAGCAGTTGTGGATGAATGTGTGATGTATTTGGTGTGTTGTGTTGTATGTTTTGTAGCAGTAGTTGGTTTAGCACGAGCGGTTTAGTAAAGAGGCTTGTAAGTATATATGTTTAAGAGAGTAAAGTATCAACCAATGCTAACAATAAATATATTCTAATAAAATAAAAATTACAAGTTATTTGCAAAGAAACTGTTAACTTATTAATATGCACTGATGCTAAGAGAGCGAAAAACAAGTGTTCTGCTTCGGTGTCTACAATAAACTATGCTTGAAGGAATGTCTTCTGTAATGACATGGCAGTGTCATAGCAATGTCAAACCTTCACAACACATAACAAAGAAAGAATAGTTTATAACTAGTGGCCTAGCCGGCTGCTGTCTTCAAGACAAGGCCGCGGCCAAACAAACAAAACCAAGGGTCAATACTTTACATCAAAGCAAGCAACCGCTAAGGCTGGCCACTGACCTAAATCACTGGTCACCGAAATAACCAAGGTCGCAAGGTCGCATACTAGGACAGATGTCTTGGTGTGAGTGTTGCTAACACTAATATATAAACTTCGCCCCATTGGAAGAGGGGATGATTATATGATTATACTTCAGTACGTCTTCAAGATTATTATACGAGCAGCAGTTTC
The DNA here is from genome assembly GCA_011037195.1 of Triatoma infestans. Lineage (NCBI taxonomy): Eukaryota > Metazoa > Arthropoda > Insecta > Hemiptera > Reduviidae > Triatoma > Triatoma infestans. Next base: position 35,715 of record JAAEAF010001557.1, on the reverse strand, counting down.
CGCGTCCCTATACAGTTTTTATTTTATACATATTTCCTTAGTTGTGCATCTTAGTTCATTTATTTTAATCATTCTAAATTATTAGTTATTTCTCTCCTATTTATTACTAAGTATTTCTTGTTAATAGTTACCATTACTCACGTTTAAATTATTGTACAAATACAGTCTATTTTTATAAATTCACTGTTAACTTCCAAAACTCTCTAAACTAACTTCCGCCCTCTTCAAGACATCTATTACATACCATAGGAATCACAATAAACGATTCCACTACATCTGGTGGTATCACGGTGGGATCTGATCATCCGATAAACGATTCCACTACATCTGGTGGTATCACGGTGGGATCAGAACATCCATTAAACGATTCCTCTACACTTCTAATTGTTATTTCAAATCTTCCCCTTTGAGAAGAAGGGATATACAATGCTATCAAGTTCATGAACTCTAAAAGACAATAGTGGACCTACTACCTGAAATATCCTTTTGCAAGGGAATGTCACAAAGTCTTCATAATTTTGATTTTTTCAAATTAAATATATTTTTATATTTCTTGCATCCATCACAAATGGAATTCAAAGAACCGAGTTTTGGCTGGATGGTTAACGAAAGGAATGTTTAGTTCCGTATGGATGGTGGGTTAGGATGCATTGACAATTTGTCAAATGATTTTTTATTGAAATGACTGGATACGGCGGGAATTGGAGCACTTGGTTGTTTTCCGCATTTTTTATGCCATAAGGCCATATAGGTCTCAGTAGGTAGAGAAGTCTTTTATTTTGTAATGTGAGTTTGGATCGTCTGTCTAGTAGTCTTAAGAGTTGTCTGAATCGATTATTTAATTCAAGTTGTTTGAGTCCAGTGTGGGGATTCCAAGTCAGTCTTTTGTCTAGCAGGAAACCCAGGTAACCTAACGTTGTTTATGTGGGTGATTAGAGCATGGTTAATGTGGTTTCGGTGGGAGGATTAATACGATGTATTTACTTTTTTTGTGGATTAACTTTCATCTTTTTTTATCTTCCTAATCTAGGTAAGGATTGTGATAGTATAATTTTCGAAATCCAGTTTTTATCGGAAACACATGTTTTGAAGTCAACTAATCCATAAAATAGTTTTTAGACATTTGTCTGACTCTCCCTCTCTCTCTCTCTCTCCCTGAGTGCGTTTGTGACAGAAAGAAAGAGTGAACTGTATAATCCATAAAACAATAGTTAACTCAAAATTCATACTTCACTTAGTTATCATCAAAGACGGTTTCGAAACCCGGAAGCTAGGAAAGTTTCGACCAAAAGTTCTTACCAGGAAATGCCACATTACTTAATGGATTTTTTCAATTTTTGTGATTTTCTCGTGATTAGGAACGAACACTTTTATGTAAATCTTGAATACCACTTACACACATCATAAAACTCTATCACTTTTATTTTACACTTATTCTGGAGCAAATCATTTTAGAGGGATCCTATAAGGAAGTGTTACGTTATATTTCGCCCTAAAATGCCAATTCTATCAATATTCTGTTCTGTTATGATATTTTGTAATGTTAAAAAAAAAAATTAACATATGCGTGGTATTATTTTCGATTCCAGATTTGACCTTGGATTTTAATTTTTGTATTAATATGAGTAATATACAGTTAAGCCTACCTGAAAAAAATTGGCATTATTTAATTTTACTTTCTTGATGAGAATTAAGCGACATGATTCCATTATATCATGATTACTTCTGAGCCTACATATAAAGCAACATAATTGTTGCTAAAGCTAAAGCGACATAATTGTTTTGTCTATCTAATTATCACTAAATCAGGGTTTTTGCCCCACTCTGGGGTTTAATGATTCATAAAACATACCCTTGTCGTTTGTTACTAGAATAATCCCTTTGCCACTTCTCCAAACACTCTGTCTTCAAGATGTAAATATGTCTCTATAGCGTATTTTTATGTTTGGAAGTTCCACTTCTTCCGCAGCTCTCTCTTCGCTAATATCAGCTACCTCATTCCCATTAATACCAACGTGAGCCCTTATCCACACCAATCTAACGTTTATGTCTTTTTATCTTTCAAAGTTTTGCCACACCAGGATTATTTCTGCCTATAACAGAAGATAGACAATCATAGTTCACCTAATACCTAACAGGGTCATAATACCTAATTTGTCGGGTCGACCAAATGGCATTCTAAATTTTTCTCACTCCAAATTTGTGGTTTATATTACTTAATTTGTCGGGCAGACAGATGGCATTCTAAATTTTTCTCACTCCAAATTTGTGGTTTATATTACTTAATTTGTCGGGTTGACAAATGGCATTCTAAATTTTTCTCACTCCAAATTTGTGGTTCATAATACCTAATTTGTCGGGTTGACAAATGGCATTCTAAATTTTTCTCACTCCAAATTTGTGGTTTATATTACTTAATTTGTCGGGCAGACAGATGGCATTCTAAATTTTTCTCACTTCAAATTTGTGGTTTATATTACTTAATTTGTCGGGCCAGATAAATGACATTCTAAATTTTTCTCACTCTGTATTTGTAGTTCATAATACCTAATTTGTCGGGCCAGACAAATGGCATTCTAAATTTTTCTCACTCCAAATTTATGGTTCATATTACTTAATTTGTCGGGTTGACAAATGGCATTCTAAATTTTTCTCACTCCAAATTTGTGGTTCATAATACCTAATTTGTCGGGTTGACAAATGGCATTCTAAATTTTTCTCACTCTGTATTTGTGGTTCATAATACCTAATTTGTCGGGCCAAATAAATGGCATTCTAAATTTTTCTCACTCCCAATTTGTGCATTCTAGGAAAAATGTGTCAAATAAAAGTGAATACATAGCTTTATATGTTAATGGGTACTCGAGGGAAAATTGTTGGTCTTTCGAAAAATTGCAAAAAAAAAAAAAAAAAAAAAACGGAAAAATAAAGGTGGGCATTTCCGGTCAAGAGATTCGGGAATAAATTAATTTAGCACTTGAGAACTTTGTGTCAAGAAAGTCAAGATGAATATTCCAAATCAAATTCTTGGCCAAATTAAAAAATAAAATATCTTTCCTTAATTAATCCAAACAATAAAATTAATTTCAAACAACTGATTCAAATAAATAAAACATGGATTGGATACATTGCTTGCAACTGTACAAATCAACGTGATTTAAATTAAATTTGCTAAACTAAATTAAAATGGGGCATTTCCTCTTTGTGACCCCTTTGTATTACTTAATGCGGAAACCAATCATTTTATATTATAAGTGGTAGAGAGAGATTATAAAATTATTTTAAATGGCAATGATGATGATGATGATGATGATGATCAAGGTGCCTCATTTCAATTTATAATATGTAATTATGTGATCTCGTTTATTTTAAATGAATACTAATTATAGTTTTTAAGAATTTTACATTAACCTTAACTACTGTAAACCAATATGAACTTAAAACAACTAACTGCGAAGTATCAACATTTATTAAGTAGAAAACTTCTTAAAAATAAGCTATGGATTAAATTGTTAGTGATGTTGGCAGAGCTGACACAGGTTCAGTAAAACAACAGACAGATAAATACAGTTGCTATAAGCCTTGGACTTTAATATAATCCAAAACAAGATATATATAATAAAACAATTCGTAGATAGATATATAAATATTATAAAATAGAATGTATACACGAATGGACAGACAAGAATTCTTTATAAAAAAACACAACCGGTAACAGACTGAGTTAACAAATTATATGTGAAGTAAGGTTACTATTTCCAGTTATTAACTCTAAAATGGTTTGGGAATGCCTAGACAAACTTAACGATCTGGGCAGCAGGAACAAAGTTGCACTCTGGTGGTGCCGGGGCATGTTGGCATTCAAGGGAATGAGATGGCCGACGCCCTGGCCAAGATAGGCGCTATGACCCCACTTCTGGGGCCGGAACCTTTTTGTGGGATTAGCGACCAGTTTCTGTTGGAGGAACTTAGGAAGGAGGAGGAGACGAAGATATCTCAACTCTGGTACTCCCTCCTCGGGTTGCGACAGGCCAAGATCTGCTTGGGAAATTATAACCAACGGAGGTCGGAAGCCTGCATTGGATTGAGCAAGAACAAGCTCCGCGTACTTACGGGTTTCCTCACGGGGCATTGCCCACTTAGAGGACACCTGGTGAAGCTGGGTTTGGAAAGTGACAGCTCATGCAGATTCTGTGGGGAGTTGGAGGAAACTCCACTACATCTCCTAACAGACTGCGAGGCTGCCACTCAGAGAAGGTTCAGGAACCTGGGCAGCTACCAGGTGGAGGAGGGGGACATACCCTCTCTAGAGCCCGTCAGGGTATTAGGATTCCTCAGGGATCTTAACCTGATGGAGGTATTGTAGAACGGATGTTCAACTGGGCATCCGTTCGGGTGCTATGGGCAGGCCTGTGGCACCCAGGGGGCATAGCACAATAGACCTGATCAAGGTCGCAGTGCGTTGGCCCCTCCCTGCTAAAAAAAAAAAAAAGGTTACAATTTTTGGATATAAGGAATACATTCACACAGAGAGATACCGGATGAAGCGCACTAACACAAAGAAACACAAGGTAGAGCAATGGAGCGGATAAGAAGAGAATTTCCTGCTTAGGATTCCCACTCAACAATTGTATTAAAAATGATGATAATAATGACTAATTTTTTTCAAACTTCCAACATTGTTCAGTTGTCTTTAATACCATTATGGGTATGGAAATGGCATTTAGAAGTTGGCAAGGCGTTCCAGATTCTCCAGAATCCATCTAATGTAAATTTTCATGGAAAAAAAGACTCAAACAAAATGGATTGGTCTTTATTTGAATAGTTAGTATATTAAGTTGTTATTATTATTAAAAATCTGGTGTGAAACACTCACACAACTTTCTCTTACTCCTGTTCTCAAAATTATAATTAACAAATGTTATAGTTTGTGTACCAAATATAGCGAAATCCGTCGAAAACTGAATAAGCTGTTCAGTATAAGCGCACTTCCGGCTTACAATTTTCTTAAAACTTGGAATTTTGGCCATCTATTTATTTCTAATTAATTTTGTTTGGATGATAGAATTGTATAATCAACTATGATACCATTTTAGGGGAAGCTGCAACCCCACGCCTCCCCTAAAACTGCCCTTACATGAATTTTTCCCAGAGAAATATCTTAAATAAAAGATGTAGATCTTTGCATTTTTATTTTACGAAGTTTCAAGAAAAATCGTCAGAGCCATTTTTGAGAAAATCGCGAAAAAATGAAAAAATCATTTAGTAAAGTGTCAAAACAAACGCACTTCCGTTATCTGATTTTTTTCAAACTCAGAATTTCAACAACATATTTAATTCTAATTAACATTATTTGGATGACAGAATTGTCTAATAAACTGAAATGCAGTTAAGATGAAAACCTAACCCCACCCCTCCCCAGAAGTGCCCTTAAATGAATTTTCCTGGAGAAATGTTTCAAATAAAAGTTGTAGCTCTTTGTATGTGTAGTTGATATACCAAGTTTAAAGAAAATCTTCGGCGCCATTTTTGAGAAATTGCAAAAACGTAAAAAAAACAACTAGTAAAGTGGTACTTCCGGTTGAGGAATATTGACACATAACGCACCGTCAGATCCCATGGTGATACCTAAACGTAATATCAAGTTTGAACTTTCTACGATTTTTCGTTTTGAGCTATGCTGTTCAAATACATACACACACACACACACACACACACACCATTGCCTAAAAACCACTTTTTTGGACTCAGGGGACCTCAGAACGGATATATGCGGTGAAAACTCAATATCGAAAATTTGACACGATTACAATACTTCCTCTTTAGGAGTAAGAGAAAGTAAAAATGGGTGACCGAAGCCAATATGGCTCTTATCCTCCTCAAAAAAAGCCACTCCTAAGAAGCGCCTCCCGTCTTCACGCGATGGTCTAGTGGCTAGTGCATTCGCCTTTCGTGCGAGAATTCAGGGTTCGATTCCCGTGAGGACCCAGCATCGTGATAAAAAGTGGGAGGCTACAATTAGTAGCGCCCCAGGTAGCGAAGGCCGGAACCAAACGGCGTGGGAACTGCGGCGAGCTTACCACACACACCCCCCCCTATTCAAATCGCCGTCTGGCAAGCCTTGGCCCTTCATGGGCTGTTGCGCTATAGGTTTTTTATTTTATTTTTAGAAGCCTCCCCCGGCTTCTTAAACCGACTGCAATATCTTGTTGGAGGTGTTAAATTATGCTCGAATTGTAGCAGCGGCTAAGATTGCCATGCCCTTTTCCCTTTATATGTTTCACTACAATGTCATCATTGTTTTGTTTACTGTTGCATACGGGAGACAAGAGTTCAGATCTTAGATTTACAAATAAAATTCCGAATTCTTGGCCTGCTTGAGACAAATCTGGGGGGGGGGGGATTGATTATATGGAGGATGGGGAAGAACTTCATACCCTAGCGTATTTAACTAGAGTGATTTTTGGAGAGTCAGGCATGAGACAAGGAGATTAGAGAGCAGCAATATTTTGGTCAGAAACAGTTTCTGTGGTAGCCTGCTTCATTTTGTGGTCATCGACCGGTTTCGGGCGTTCGCCCATCTTCAGGATGCGTTCTTCAGAGCAAATTAACTGTGTGTAAACTAAATTTGCTCTGTGCAAGTCTGTGTTGTCACGCTGTCTGAAAAACGCATCCTGAAGATGGGCGAACGCCCAAAACCGGTCATGACCAAAAAATGAAGCAGGCTACCACGGAAAATGTCTCTGATGCTTTCCAGCTCTGCGGAACCAATCACCACAACAAATATTTTGGTCTTTTTCTGGTGACTAGTTCTGATCGACATCAATTATCATATTGGAACTATTTTCCATGAATCGACGCAATATAAAAAAAAATGATTTCTTTCAAGTGCGATGAAAGAAACTGCAGATTTCATAACCCCTGACTTCTCATTTCCAGACACCTCTTGCCCTCAACCTCTGACCCTTCTCATATACACATACAGACACATCTTTTAGTAGCCTGTAAATCTTTGAAAAATCTCATAGGAATGTGACATGCCATCTGAGGAACGTAAAGTAATGCTAATTTTGTTCTGGCAAGCTTTACATCCATCCACTGATCAAATGTCATAGAAAAAGGCGGATAGCAAACATAGTTTACTATAAATTACTCTTATTAATACATATATAAGAATCCAATGCTAAAACCGGAAATTGAACGTAGTATCATAATACATCTCAGCTTCTTCTTCACGGTTTATTCAGCTATCGTGTCTGATTTGTTTCTGCTTCAACAATAGAGCTCTTAGTTTTAGGTCACCTACTTGGTTCGTTTTCTGGGCTGATAACTCCTCCTGTTAGTGAACCAACGACGAACATTCGCCGTCAACACTTTCAATAATTATGTAAGTGGGTGCTAAATATCTTTGTTAAATTCATAAAGAAAAATTATGCGATAAAAAGCATTTTTCAGAATTCTTTTGCAAACTGAGTTCTTTTAATTCCACGTAAACTACTCAGAGATAAATAAAACTAAAACTGTTTTCATTTAATAACATTACAAAGGCAAAGTAAAATGGACATTATATCTTTTACAACACCAATATAATCCAAGACCAAAACACAGTGGTACCACCATAAAATAAAGGGTAGCAGTGTTATTAACACGCCTCTACCCTAAACTGAGCTATCTCGGCGCCTCTAACGGAGTTTATTGGCAACATAAACTTACGGGTCATGTGACTAACAAACTAGACTCGCTTGTTTTTTTGTTTTTTTTCTTAATAAAGTTTGCATTTTCTGCCGCATTTGTATAAGCAAGTTAAACACATTCAAAATATAGTTTAGATCTGTAAATGATCTTACAATTCAGAGAAAGTGAATTTATATATCTTTTCAGATAAAATAAATTCGTACCTGACTAAAAGACGATGTAATCACTACTCTCTAAGTATGCAACCTTACGTCACGATGATGTCTGTTATAAAACCCACGCTCTGATTACAACTTTTTTTTTTCAATTGCAACAATCCAATTTGTTATAGGTCATCGGTAAATCAGTGTTTCTATATTCTGGCTCACAGATTACATTACCGGAATACACCAATATTCACTATCAAACGTTTTGATAAGACCTTGTATTGGTCGACATTGTATTTGCCCATCTATGTGACGCAAATACTTTGTAAAATGCATTCTTGGCAATAAATTTCAAACCAATGGAAACATTCTAATTTATCTGAAATGTTTCTCTAAAAAAAAAAAACCGACGAAAAGGATAAGTCCATTAATTGTTGTTGTTAGAAAGATAAAGTAATAAAAAATTTATTACATTATAAAGTTCAATTATTTTCACCTGATTGCTAATAAAATCAATTTTTTTATTATTATAAAAAAAAAAGTGACCTTTCTTATCGATCACATTTAGATTACTAGAAGTTGTAAATTATTAATAAATACTATCCAAACATACGGCGATACTATCCATATAAAAATTAAGCTAACTTAAAAGTGTGTAGTACGCTACTAGTGGGGACTGCATTATTTATTAGCAGAATGAAATTTTATCAAAGAAAACTATTACTACGAGAAAAAAAAACGTAATCTCAATCAAATATAATTTTCTAAGCTTTTTGCCCTGATTTAGGACCATTCACGACAAAATATAAACTTGTCTGTTTGATGATTTTTTTTGATGGGATTTCTTATTCAGAGTTGAAGTTGTTTTTTGATTAAAAACTGGGTCAACTTTTGTTTTGGACGGGTCCAATTAATTTCTTTTCAAAACTGTGAGGGACAGTAAAATAAAACCTCTAGATATTTCTCGTTCTGATGTGTTTAAATAGGATTATTTCCAAAGTATTCAATTTCAAAAGTTGATTAAAATATAATCTTCAGATGCTTCTGCCCCCCACCCACCCCCAAATTCCTAATGCACCGGATGGACCATAAGTTACGAAAGGTTTTGAAATTGTTTTAATTTTTTATTTTGATAATTTTTCTATCTACATTTTTTTTTCAGATTTTATAAAGAAAGATTGGGAAAATAAACGTGGGAAAATACACACCAGAACAACGAACTAAATTACGTATAGTTTTATTTTAAAAATCAAAGATCCACTGTCTTAATTCAAAGAGCAAAATCGGCGACATTTTCTTCAAAAAAAACAGTCCCTAAGAATCAACGTATCATCGCATTTCCTGAAGCTGGCTTGCCACTACTGGCAAATATCGAACTTGTAAGACAGAGTCTCCGAGAAGAAATATGAACGTCAACTCGCAAACATTCTGGCCAGGCTGATGTTTCCCGGATGTCATTACAGTGTATTTTAAGACACTTTAATCCTTTTGCATAAAAAAAAAAAAAAAAAAAAATCAATTGGGGTAGGAACAACTTATTCAACAAGTTCATTTTAATGCTGAACACTGTATAATTAGAAAGTAACACAAACTGCCAGGACTTTACACGAATATAGAAAATGATAGCAGGAAATTTAGAGTAAGTAAAGAGAAGGGTAGTCTTGTTTGCTGACGCGTTGTGAACTGCTTTATAAACTGTTCAAAGACTCTTCCCTGTAGGGATAGCGCAGCTGTATATAAACATAATCTCCCACTCTAGTCTGGACTAAGTAGCGAGTGAGACTCTCAATTTTTGTGTGTGGGTCTCTCTCTCTGCTTTAGATCCCTCTCTTGGGATCCTATTACAGTCTATTCTGTATAGAATTTAGTTGAAGTTTAATCGGTCTAGAATTGTAATATACACCAATTATTAAAGAAACTATGGGAATAACCTCCATGATTATGTATTCCAACCACTTTATATCCCAAATTTATGGAAATTAATATGTTGCTGATGATATTACCGATATTGCAGGAGGCAAGATAATGGGTCAGTGAAGAAAGCTTTGATGAGAACAGAGATAGCTTGAAGATAATTGGGCCCACCAGTCAATGAACCCAGTGGGAGGAAATGGACCAGCCATTTCTTCAGGAATATTGGCATCGCTGAGATATCATAACCCTGACACTCATACAGCACATATAGGGCCTTGTGATGGATGTGAAAACATCAAGAAGGAGAGCAAGGAATTTACCAATTGGGGTCAACGGTTTACCCCAAGCCATTAGATACAATGCAGACAACGTTGCCAGATACAGAAGACAATAAGTGAGACGTTGTCATACCTGCTGAGGGAAAATCCCTTACAACACAAACACGAAGGACAATAAAGGTTACACGGCTTGTCATTGTGGGTGCCCCTCTTATATAAGGAGTAGCGGACGAGTCAGATATATAGTTATAATCAAGAGAGTTATTATCGTATACTTACCCGCTCGCGAACGCGTCCCTATTAATTTGCTATATATAAGTTATTTAGTCATTGTAAATTAAGTATATGTGTAAGTAAAAATATATATATAAATACTTAGTAAAATTAATTAATTCCAATTTAAACCATGAACACTCTGGTTAAACGACCATCATAGCCTGCAGTAGAATATAGTAACATTCTATGTATTGCCCTTTTATATGTGCGAAAGCAGTTCTTTTAAGATCGTGTTGGATTTGACTCTATTGCCGCACCCCATCTCTACCTACAATCTAAACAGTCAATGAAGAAAAGACCAATTACATAGGGAGAGATCAGTAGTTTAGAAACTTGAGTAACACAATTTATTTGTCTTGGATTAATAGTTACTGAAAACAATGTGTGAGTCAATCTTATGTGAGATTAAAAGACGAATAGCGATAGTTAATGGATGATATTATGGCTTACATTGTCATATCAGAAGTCGTTGAATGCAACATGATCCAATCTGTGGCGAGATAATAAAAGCAAGGACCACCAATGTTCATGCTAAAGACAAAATCAATGGCCAACTTTTCTAGAATGTAAGATATAACAATGCTGAACCAACCACTGAAAGAGTCGCCCCTGGCAGAGTTGAATAGAGTAAGCTGAATCCATTACGAAAACCTTTATAATAAATTACTCATGCCTTCACCGAGAAAAAAAAGCCAGAATAGGATTGGCATACACTACAACTTTGGACGCAATACTTGCAATGATTGTCTAGTTAATGGTTGCTTAAAGTAAATAATACGTCTCATATTATTGGCTTGTAGCCCGGTTGGAGAAAGAGTGAAAGAAAGAATTCGTAAATAAAAGATTAAAAATGTATTAATTTATGATTAGGGAGTGAAGATTTATTCTAAAAAAATGTTTTTTTCATTTGATAGTGTATTAAAGCTGAAAATTATGGAGTAAATTGTGAACTGTAGTCTGTACACATTATCTAAAATAGTTAATGAGATTTATTATATAAATAAGTAGATATTAATTATTTATAATCTAAAAATTATTATGACAGATGATTGATTTATGTTTATAAATTATTTGCGACGAAAATTACTAAGCATATAATGTCGCAATGGAAACTGTATTATTAATAACCCTTGAAAAATGTAATTATATAATATGTGCACCACCAATAATTTTTAATATTATGATGACCCTGAATGTGGATGATAAAATGGACAGCTGATTAATATCACTGAATATTGCAATGATATAAATTGCACAATTACAATATATTATAATTTTTTTTTTTTTTAATTGATTTCCTTTTTTTTAACGAATAACTTATACGATTATTTTTTGTTTTCTGTTTTTTTTTTTTGTTTATTTAGAAATTTACAATCTGTATTACATATATATAATAAGTAAATAAGATGTTGAATAATGAAACTGTAGGCTGTGAAAAGGTAGGAGGAGAGAAACTACCCAGCGATAGCACTCTCTACGGGATACCAGTAGCACTGATTAGTCCTGAAGGAAATCTCGGGGCCACTGGCGATTCCAACGACGAGGTGGATTGTCAGGGATGGTAGTGGAGGCTAGAGATTGTACAAAAGGATTCGAGCAAAAGTAGAGAGTAGTATGCAGTTTATGATATTTTGTCTTGGCAAGTTGTTGTACGAAAGGAACGTTGAGGTCATTATGGAGCGTAAGGTTTGAGACGTAGAAAGGAGCATCAACTATCTGTCGAAGTAGTTTAGATTGGAATGTCTGAATGGTACGTAAGTTTGTAGGTTTAGCTGAAACCCACAATTCAAGTACGTAAGTCCAAATTGGTTTGATTATAAAAATATATATCAGTCTTTTGAGTTCTGTAGGTAATTTGGAGATTCAAAAGAGATTCAGTGTGCCACTACTGGTGCGGGTAGATACTACGCAACCTACTCTTTCTCGAAGAAATCCAAGATTCTGGGAAGATTCTAAAAAGGTTATTTCCTACCACGCACCCCCCCCCATAAATATCCAGGCTTTTAAACTTTTTCTAGATGAATAAAACACGCAGTCTATCAGGAAGTGTATTGGAGTTTCCACATTCTCTTCACAGAATGCTATCGTTTTCCTAGGTCAAGCTTCAGGTGACCGAATTGAGTCTCCAATGTTCCGTGAAGAAGCACTCATTTTTGGCAGGATTTCTCTAGAGCAGTGTTCTCTTGACTTCCACTGTATTTTCTTCCTGAAGAGATTGGTAGCTTATAACTTAAAGGGGTTCAGGTCTCATGAAAGGGTTTACTGGCGTATTTTCTTGCCGGGTTTGTGGGAGTAAATTGGCTATCTCATCATAGATATCTCCCTATTATCCTTCTACTCCAACATACGAGGCATATCCAGTAAGTAAGTGTACTGAGGGTCTCACGGCCGGAGGGATTTTGTTTTCGACATGTTGGCTACACCATCGTGTAGCCTGATTCCTACCCTCCGCAACAAGACCGGTTCGAGGACAGTATGTTGAGAACTGTCGATGCGACAATACGTTTCGTGAAAAATGTCAATCCAATCTTCCGCCAAGTGTGAAATACGCGGCTTCATCCGTTATCTCGTTTGGAAGGGAAAAACTCCGGTTGAGGTTTATAATGAGGTAAAAACTGCGTATGGTGATAAAGCTATGAATCGTACGAGTGTGTTCAAGTGGTGTCGCGAGTTTAAAAACGGTCGTACGTCTGTGCATGATGATCAGAAGACCGGAAGACCTTCAATTGTGGCTGACGAAATTGTGGAAAAAATCGAAAATGCGCTCCGTGACGATCGCAGATTGACTGTGGATGAACTTTCTGCGATGTTTCCGCAAATCTCCAGATCTCTGCTACACGAAACCATCACAGAAACCCTCGGATATCGGAAACTGTCCGCAAGGTGGGTCCCAAAACAGCTGACAGACCAACACAAGTTGAATCGAGAGGAGGCCGGGCAAGAGTTTTTGAGACGCTACAAACTCCGTGGAGATGAATTTCTCCGCTCCATCATTACTAGAGATGAAACTTTGGTTGCACACTACACACCTGAAACCAAAAGGCATTCTCAACAGTGGCGTCACACCTTTTCACCCTCCGCCAAAAAGTTCAAAACCACAATTTCAGCCAAGAAAATCATGGCTTTCGTGTTTTGGGACTGTCAAGGCATCATTTTAATTGAATATATGTCTCAAGGGGAGACCATCAACTCTGCAAGATACTGTGAGACCCTAAAAAAATTGCGGAGGGCGATTCAGAACAAAAGGAGAGGCATGCTGACAAAGGAAGTCTGCCTGCTGCACGACAATGCCAGACCACACATGGCCAACGCCACGAAGGTACTGCTTGCCTCGTTTAAATGGGATGTCCTGAACCATCCCGCGCATTCCCCTGACCTAGCACCTTCAGATTACTATCTCTTTACCTCCCTGAAGCTGCACATGGGTGGAAAAAGGTTTTCAACCGACGAGGAGGTGAAAGGGAAGGTGGAGAAGTGGACGAAGGGGTTGGCGGGAAACTACTTCGAGGAAGGCATCAAAAAATTAATACCCCGGTTCACCACCTGCATTGAGAGGAATGGTGACTATGTCGAAAAATAGCTTACATATGTACTAATGTAACCAGGTAATTTTTTTGTTCAAATAAAAATTTTTGTAACCTACAAAAATTCAGTACACTTACTTACTGGACATGCCTCGTACTTTGCCCACAATGTACAATAACCTTATATTCCTGCAGAGTCATTGAGTTTACCGAGGCATTTCCATATCATTTTCGACCTGTTGGTGGTTGTCTGTTTTTAGACATATAGCCTCCCAAATTTTGGTAAAACCATATCATAAATGAAAACCAAATCATAAATGAAAATATTTTTTTCGCCAATAAAGCGACAATATGTACACTCCAATTACCGTTAAAGTAATACTAGCTGAGCAACAGGAATGATCTATAAAAAATTTAATCTGATTAGAATTATTATGAATAATTTTCTCCCAGAGAGTTTCTATAATCAAAGAATCAACTTAGGACATTCAAAATTCAGTTTTGGAAATTTAAAGTAATTTAAATTCTCATTATTATTCTATTTGTTGGTTTACTCGCTCGAGATCTACAACTGGCAGTATGGGGCTCTCGATAATTTTTGAAAAATAAAAGTTGTTCAAAACAATCATGTAAGAATCTTTTTTAAATACAAATACCTTTATTTGACTTTTATTTTATAACGTTAAGCTTGCCCCTCTATAATTTTAATGTAGAAGGCTCACATAGTCCTTTGGGAACATGAAACTCTCTTTTCAATTGCAGTTTACCGCTAATCACAAATCACTAGAGAACCTCTAATGCAAATCAATTATCAAAATCAATTAATCAATACAATTTTTTTTATTTTTATTTACAATCAAAATATATGGACCAGCTCACTGGAGCTTTACACATAGTGGTAAACGGAAGAAAAAAAAAGAAAAGAAAATTAGAGGTCTTGATAAAGTCGTGGTTTCAGCCTTCTTGATGAGGTAGGTTCACCTATGTGGTAATGTGATGTTGTTGGTAATGTGTTAAGTGTTAAGAAGAAGCTGTCTGTTAATTTGGTCATGGGTGTGTGTATGTCTGCAATATCGAGTTTTCTATGTATTTGGGTGTTCCTGATAAACCAGGGTGCGTTTAGTGCTGTTCGTAGAACTTTGTTCTGAAATGTCTGTAATCGTTTCGTCAGTGTGTTACTTGCTGTGATCCAGACTGGGCAGGCATATGTCAGGAGAGGTCTCAGAAGCGTTTTATAGAGTAGTGTGGTACAGGAGTGTTTGAGTGGTGTGTTTCTGTTAATAAGTGGGTAGAGCTGTTTCAGTCGGGTGTATGCTTGTTGTAGTTTAGTGTTAATGTGTAGTCTCCAGGTGGGTCTTGTGTCCAGGATCACGCCGAGATAGCGCACTCCTTGGTCTTTTTGTTTCCAAGGGACTTGTTGGTTGTTAATATGCAGTATACGAAGATTCTCATTCCGAAACCGTCGCAGGGCGAAGATTTTTGCTTCAGTTTTGGAAACGTTTAGCTTTAGTTTCCATCGCTGGAACCAGTTTGATATTGTATCTAAGGACATCTGTAAGTCAGTGATACTTCTGGTTAAGTCTGTGTTGGAAGAAGCTACCATGGTGTCGTCTGCGTATGTGGCTAGTGCCGTTGAAGGAGGTTCAGGTATGTCAGAGCAGTAGAGGTTGAAAAGTATAGGGCTCATGATTGCCCCCTGTGGTAGTCCAGCGAGAATTCGTCGTCTGGTACTGTATGTGTTGTTAAGTCTTACTTGGAAGGTTCTGTCTTGTAGAAAGGATCCAATAATGTGAGTAATATAATCAGGTGCGTTTGTGTTTCTAAGTTTGTAGAGTAGTCCAGAGTGCCAAACTGTGTCAAATGCGGCTGCTACGTCTAGAAAGACAGCTGCCGTGTATTTTCTGTCCTCAAAGTTTTGTACAATGTGTTCTGTGATTCTTTTAAGTTGATGTACTGGGGAATGTCTTGGTCTAAATCCGAACTGATGAGGTGGAATTGTGTTTGTGTCTGTCAAGTGTTGTAAGAGTCTTTTGTAGATTAGTTTTTCTAGTATTTTAGAGAGGGAGCTTAAGAGGCTTATTGGGCGATAGCTGTTAGGGTCAGATTTTGGCTTCCCAGGTTTGTGAAAAACTACCACTATTGCGTTCTTCCACTTTTTGGGAAAGTATCCTAATCGCAGGCAAGCGTTGAAGGTACTTGTTAGGAAGGAGATACCTTTTCGAGGCAGATTTTTGAGTACAGTATTTGGGATTAGGTCGTCTCCGGGAGCCTTTTTATTGTGAAGTACTTTGATTATGGAGGATATTTCAGAATCAATACAAATAATTATTAATGCCACAATTGTCATTAATAAGACAATTAATAATAACAAGAAAGAAAGTTCATGATAATTTCAATTTTTTATAAATAAAGAGGAAAACAAATATGTACGTACAAATTAAAACATATCTTTTAAAAAAATTATGAAAAAATAAAAACCAAGCAAATACTAAACTACGATAGATAAATTGTTAAGGCTGGGATGTAGACCGGAGTGAAGTTTTTTGCGTGCAATATTGTTCTCACATGTCTCCTGGATATGCAACTAAATGAACAACAATCGCCAGCACGAGGCAGGTCGGCTGAATAGCCGAATCATGGTGTAGGAAAAAAAAAATGTAAATACACTTTCAAGAAGTGTAAATAGAATTCTCAGTAACTGATTTATTTTACGACTTTTAATGGAATAAACAAAAAGCGGCAGGGTAATTAATTCTTTTTCTTCATTTCAAGGTTTTACATTTGCCCCTGTACCGATCTTCACGCTGAAATCAACTTTTCCTTGGCCGACCTATATCTGTTCTTCCGGAAGGCTTATCATGTACGATTTGCTTTGGTAATTAATTTAGATCTGAATTATTATAATTATTGGGAACATCCTTGATAAGGTGAAATAAAAATAATAATTATAACAAAAAAAACAAAAACAATTATAACTAGACTATTATTAATCATAGGCTCATTGGATTTGCTTATTTCGCTATTAAAGGAGAACATATTAATGGCAATTACCATTAGGGAATGCCTCCACCAATACTATAAAATCAAATAAAATCCACAAAGTGACGTCATCTTGTTAATTACAAATTTATTTCGTGCCAAGTATGAACTTTGAGACTAAATATCGATATAAAGTCCATGTTATTCTAGACAAGTACAGCAAAATATTAAGGACATTCCAGTATTATTGCATGTTAAATAGATTTTATTGTTAAAGTTAATAATTCTCAAAACTATAACAGAACAAAGTTAATTCCTAGGAGATTATCTAGAGTTTGGAATTGGTTGTGTCGTCAAGTTATTTGCTTACAACATGCACAATGGAAAGTAGTAGCTTCAGGGTTGGATCTTCAATTTAATCCACGTAAAGTGAGAATTCCTTACTTAGGAAAAATTATTGATCGGTCTCTTTATAGTTAGAGTAAAAATTTCCCCACTTTTATCTCTATCGTCATGAGAGATGATATGTATTGGTTAACCACTCAGGGAGGGGATAGGATCTAAAAGTGTGGGGCAGTATTCCTTGTTACGTAATGCTGCTTAA
This sequence comes from Triatoma infestans, assembly GCA_011037195.1. Classification (NCBI taxonomy): domain Eukaryota; kingdom Metazoa; phylum Arthropoda; class Insecta; order Hemiptera; family Reduviidae; genus Triatoma; species Triatoma infestans. The sequence goes on along the minus strand of JAAEAF010001557.1, from coordinate 18,299 downwards.
ATGTTTAATGAGATGTACATATATAGGTTATGATTGTGTGATGGAACCAAGAAGCAGGAGAGTTAAATATTTTAAATATGTTTTAAAAATATCAGTTAGAAGAAATTTGTACGTTGGCTAGCAAAAAAAGTACAAGGAACAGGTAGTGAAAGACAAAGCACTTGGCCAAGTCTGTTGTAATTCACCCCCTTTGGAATGCGGTAATTTAGTTAAAAAAATGAAAGATTAGCCAGATGCAGTCATATTCACGCAGAATATTCTATTCTGTCGTTTATTTACCTATCCCAGTTTTATATTTAGTTAGCTCGTTTTTATATATAAATATCTAGTCATTAAATTATTAGCTGCCTTTTAATCATAATTAAATTTCTAATACCTTACTCACTTAAAGTCCTCACGCGTTGGTCTAGTGGCTAGCGCATTCGCCTTTCGTGCGAGAATTCAGGGTTCGATTGCCGTAAGGGCAAAGTCTGTGTTGACCCAACATCGTGATAAAAAGTGGGAAGCTACAGTTAGTAGCGCCCTAGGTACTGAAGGCCGGAACTAAACGGCGTGGGAACTGCGGCGTGCTTACCACAAATCGCCGTCTGGCAAGGCTTGACCCCTTCATGGGCTGTTGCGCCATAGGGTTTTTTTTTTTTTTTACTCACTTAAATTCTTAAAAATACGCCCTTTCAAAACCGTTTATGCTACTCAACCATTCATACATCAACCACCTCCACCAGTTACAATACAACTGATATTCTTAGAACAATAAATTTAAGACCCAACTTGCAATCTTCATCTGGTCAAAATCTTGGGATCTGTATTAGTTATAAATTATAATATTGAATATACGAACAAAAAATGATAATAATACGGAAATATTGTAAATAACAATATAAAAAAATAAAATGCACATTTATTGAAGGCTTTTTTAAAAAAATAATGATGCAATACATACATACATACATTATTTACGGATAATTAAAATATTTGAAAAAAAGAAAGAATGGAATAAATGTACATTTAATAAGAAATTTGAGCATTTAAATAAATAAATAATTATATTTGTAACCTTAAAAAATATGTTACCAATATTTTAAATAAATCGAAATTATTTAAAATGACTATGCGCAAAGAATAAGTAAGTTATCTGAACTTTTTTTTCAAAAAAAAAAAAAAATTTTGAATCCTAAAAAGAATTTTTTCGATAAAAATTATCAGCATTAAATTAATCAACCGTGAGAAATGAAAATATTTTTCACAAAATCATAATCCAAAATAATTCACGCGGTTTTGTTTGTTTTGCATGCAACATCACTCTTGCTAACAATTTGAAATCTCATTAAAATTAATAGGGTTTATCTTATTTTACAATTTTTATCTCCAAATTTCGGTAAAAAATGCCAGACGTTTCTGACCTAAGATAAATTGATTTGGATGTTGAAATACCATAGAAGATACAAAAAAGAATATCACCTAATATTTATGGAAATATGTACGTATTTTTTCAAAAAAAAATCTGGGTGAAACACTCATACAACTTTCTCTTAATCGATTTCACAAAATTATAATTGACAAATTTAATGAAATTCGTCGAAAACTGAAAAAAAATGTTCAGTAAAAGTGCACTTCTGGTATATTAATTTTCTTGAAACTCGGAAATTTGGCCATCTATATATTTCTAATTAATTTTGTTTGGATGATAGAATTTCCAAATCAACTACTTTAGAGAAAAATATAACCCCACCCCATGACCTAAATAAATTTTACCAGAGAAATGTATTAAATAAAAGCTGTAGATCTTTGTATGTTTAGTTTGTGTATGATGATGTTTTAAGAAAATTGTTGGACCCATTTTTGAGAAAATCGCGAAAAAATGAAAAACATATTTAGTAAAGTGGTAAAGTAAAACGCACTTCCAGTTATCCGATTTTTTTCAAGCACGGAATTTCAACAACATATTTAATTCTAATTTACATTATTTAGATAGCAGAATTGTTTAATAAACTGAAATAGCACTTAAGATGAAAACCTAACCCCATCCCTCCTCCAAAAGTGCCCTTAAATCAATTTTCCCGGAGAAATGTTTCAAATAAAAGTTGTAGCTCTTAGTATGTGTAGTTGATATACTAAGTTTAAAAAAAATTGTAGGAGCCATTTTTGAGAAAATTGCAATAAAGTTAAAAAAAAAAAAAAAAAAAAAAAAAACTAGTAAAAAAGTGGTACTTCCGGTTGAGGAATTTTGAGGAACATATACACGCAGACCGTTTTCTAAAAACCATTTTTTTTTGGACTCAGGGGACCTTAAAACGGATATTTCCGGTGAAAACTCGATATCGAAAATTTGTCACGATTACAATACTTCCTCTTACTTGGAGTAAGAGAAAGTAAAAAAATGAAAAGTACTTTATTTCATAAGTACTAGTTGTGTTCGAAGTTATGGGTTAGTGCAATTTAAAAAAAAAAAACTTTTTTTCTGCAATTGTTGAATAATATAACGATTATTACACTAAATTTAGTGTGAAGAAAGTACAACTTTCATATACACAAGTGAATTATATCTATTTTCTTTCACTAGTGTGTGAAAAAAAAAATTATTCAACCTTAATTTTAGCCTGACATCTAGCGGCAATGTGCGAAAACAATATTACAATAAATCCCAAATACAGCGGATAATTTAAGGTTCTACCAAACTAGACAGGTTATAAAGAGACGGAATATTTGACTTGAATTTAAAATATATTTTCAGTATTTGCACCTTTTCACATTTTGTTATATTCAATTTTATACGGTGGCAGAAAAAAAATCTAGTATTTAACTCGTGAGCAAAGTACTTTTTAGAACTCAAACTCAAGGTCTTTTTTTACTCGAGTATGTGAAAAGTCCTACTTCTCTCACTTGTCAAATAAATAACTATTATGTAAATAGAAATTATTTTATGAATCAATTATTATACTAGTAAAATGTATTAAGCCAATTGTATTGTGTTTTTTTTTTCAATTGAAACAAAGATATTCAATTAATGTACACTTTTTGTATTTTTTGAATGCACATAAAATTTCATTTTAATACTGATAACAAAAAAATATTACTAATTGTTTTTTTTTTTTCAAATTTCGAAAGCGGTAATATTTCTCTAATGTTAACTTAATGCATAAATATCATTCGTTTTAATGCATCTTTATATTTAAATTATTATCCCAGTAAAATTGCCCACTTTAAGTGTTTGATATAAGCCGACGTTAGGCTCTACATATATCATTGTTGCAATATGAGCAGAATGTCGGTATTTTTTAAACAAACCCTGACGCCCGTCTTAATCCCAAGGAACTTAAGTGTTTGCATGACAAAAGTGTTTTAACTGCGGAAGTCTAAAAGATCGTTTAGTAAACATATTATACAAAAATACAAAGATAATTCTTCCAATATTATCTTTTAAGTGTATATCATTTATTATTGAGGTATTTTTTGTACGGCAATGGCCAGAGGAGTTTTTAAAGAAAAAAAAAAATTCTTTCTTGCTCTACGTTTCGGGTACCATTGGTGCCCTTCTTCAGGAGCTCTGTAAAAATTTATTGGAGAAAATACATTATTGTACAATTATAGTAGTTATGAAAAGTTCACAGATTTATATCGAAAAAAAGAAGAAAGAAAAATTTAAATTAAAGAAATATTAACAGAAGAAACTATAAAACTGAAGTGACAGTAAATTAAATAAAATGATATTAACAATAAGATAAAATAAGACAGATGAAGATACCTTTAGGATAGGAGAGGAGTGAACGTTGAGACTAAAATGAAGAGAGTATTTTTTTTTTAATTTAAAAAAACTTTTAAAGGGTGTGTAAGGGTGTTGTGAGGAGATATTGGTTGTTGATGATGAAAGATAAACACCTTGAGCTTGGTTTAAGATATATAATTGATATATGTATATATATAACTGACTGCCCAGGACTTTACACTTTAGAGTTTAGAACTGAACTGACAGACTGACGTGGCTGCGGAGTGTGAATCAACAGAATGATGTCTGATGTGTAAGACTGAATTCAACAGAATGATCCTTGACTGTCTCTTCTCTCATATATATATCCACTCGCCGAACCTCTCCTCTCTGTGCGAGAGGGGCTGTTTCCCTCCGCTAGAGTGGATGAGTGGTGGGGGTTCACTACCCCTATAGGGTGGGAGGGATAAGAAAAATGTTTGTAATGAGGCGCGGTTTATTTCAAATTTGGACGAACAAATTACTGGCAAGTATCTTTTCTTAGGGTTAGAAAAATATTGTTGTAAGTTGAAGTTATGATTTCTTTGTCATTTTTTAAAATTGACAGAATTCGGATGAAGGTGAATTTGTAAGGATTCGGATAGAAGACGTTTTGAATGGTTGAGGTAAGTAGTTAAAATGGAAGGGTTATTGAAATAGATGGCATTATTGAAAGTCAGAACATGTTTGGAGAGAGCAGTGCTGTCAATTTTTTTGTTAATAATGTCTAGTTCGTGTTGTCTGAGTCTGTTTGGATTCACCTATGTAGCAAGCGTTGAAGTTGGGTGTAATACATTGAAGTTTGTATACCGTATAGGTTTTGTTAGATTTTTCAATAGGGTCTTTAATTTTTGAGAAGATTTTTATTTAGTTTCTTGGTGGGAGAGAAGCCTGTTCGGAAGTTGGGGATAAAGTTTTGAGGATGTTATTGATTCTTTTAGAAATACGACTAATGAAGGTGAATTATATATTGGAGAATTTTCGAATGCATTTTTTGAAGTAAATATCTTTTATACTGCGAAACCGTAGTGATAATAGTAATTTTTTATTGTATTAAATTAGAAGGTACTCTCCATTATCAAGAAATTAAAGACCAGTTTAATTATAAATTATTAATAAAAGTAATAAATTCCTTTATTACATTTTTATAATACAAAAGAAAAAATCTCGTATGAAATACTCATAATGACACTTTCTTTAACCACAATTTACATAGTTATAATTGACAAACTTTCTTCCTTACTTATCAATTTTAAATCTTTAGTAGTCTACATATATTTTTTGAGGCGAGCAAGGGAACTTCCGGCTCGCAGAAAACTCTGTAAAATCAGTTTTTTCGGTAAAAACTTACAAACAAAAGTGATAGTTTCCGGTATGTATGCTTAGTATACAAAGTTTAATGAAACCCTTCGTTGTTTTTATCAAAAGAAAAAAACCACATAATCTGTTATATAGAACACGCGCCTTTAAGTGCGCGCACTCGGTCAGAACGCATCAGTGCTCTGACGTGAATCCGGCCGCTAGTTCACTGACCAGGTGTACAAACGAGAGACGTAAATTGTCAGTATTTACACTGATGAATGTTCTGCCAGTGCTATTGTGACGTCATGCGCCAGTAAGCACTGCCCCCAACGCTTACTGCCCTTTTTACACGCGAAGACACACGAGTAGTGTCAGTGGTGGTTCTTAACTTCATTTTTGTTGCCAAGGTCATATCCGTATGAGTTTATAAAGTGAATTAAAATTTCCAATATATAAAAAGGAAAGAGGGAGATAGTGAAAAATGGGGGTGGAATGCCAAAAGTAAAAGGAGAATGAAGCTTGAAGTGCACAAGATATGTAAAGATGAGTAAGCCCCGCCAGTAGTTTGCCCCATTCTTAAATTTATCCACAGTGTCATTATCATATTTTTACTTTCTCTTCCTCCTCCTAGTAAAAGGGAGTATTGTAATCGTGTCAAATTTTCGATATCGAGTTTTCACCGGAAATATCCGTTTTGAGGTCCCCTGAGTCCAAAAAAGGGGTTTTTAGCAAATGGTCTGTGTGTGTGTGTCTGTGTGTATGGGAACAGCATAGCTCAAAAAGAAAAACCGCAGAAAGTTGAAACTTGATATTCCGTTTACGTATCACCATGGCATCTGACGGTACATTATCTGTCAAAATTCCTCAACCGGAAGTACCACTTTACTAGTTTTTTTTTTTTTTACTTTTTTGCGTTTTTCTCAAAAATGGCTTCGACAATTTTCTTTAAACTTTATATATCCACTACACATACAACAAGCTACAACTTTTATTTGAAACATTTCTCTGGAAAAATTCATTTAAGAGCAGTTATAGGGGAGGGAGTGGGGTGAGGTTTTCCTCTAAAGTGCTATTTTAGTTTATTAGACAATTCTGTCATCTAGATAATGTCAATTAGAATTAAATATATTGTTGAAATTCCGTGTTTGAAAAAAAATCGGTTAACCGGAAGTGCGTTTACTTTACCACTTTACTAATTGATTTTTTTTTCACCTTTTACACAATTTTCTCAAAAATGGGGCTCCGACGATTTTCTTGAAACATTTTATATAAACTAAAATACGAATTTGTACAACTTTTATTTAAAATATTTCTCTGGAAAAAATTCATTTAAGGGCACTTTTAGGGGAGGGTTGGGTTATGTTTTTCTCTAAAGTACTATCATAGTTGATTATACAATTCTATCATCCAAAGAAAATTAATAAGAAATAAACAGATGGCCAAAATTCCGAATTTCAAGGAAATTAGTAAACCGAAAATGCGCTTTTACTGAACAGTTTTTTTCAGTTTTCGACGAATTTCATTGCATTAAATTTGGTACACAAACTATAAAATTTGTCAATTATAATTTTGAGAACTGGAGTAAGAGAAAGTTGTGTGAGTGTTTCACAACAGATTTTTTTTACGTGATCGTCATATACGACAATGCAATGTAACAAAATTTAGACGAACTTCTTTGTACCCCCAAAAATATATAATATACAATTTTAGAAGTATTAATATTTAATAAAATTGGGTAAAAAAAAAAAAAAAACTGTATAGTGAGAAACACTCACGTGACTTTCTCTTACGGCGATTTACATAATTATAATAATTGAATAATTATCACAGGCAAAGTTCCTGTGTTTTCCACATAATTTTCCATTTTGTTCTATACAATATGGCAAAATTCACGCACAGCGAAGGCAAGCGCAGAGGAATGAACTACTTAGAGAATTAACTGACCAGAAACTGACGTATGTGCTTGTCAGTTACTTATCTGACACTTTCTCGTAGTCAGCGAGAAACGCCAGTGAAAAATGGCGAAGGTTTACATGGTACAAGAAAACTTCGATGTCAGCGTTTGTGTTAGTTAATCGGCTACGAGATAGCATTACACTGACCGGTGTTTTAGACACAACTGACACACCACTAGCATCCAATAACTAATACAGAAACACTATAAAATGAATTTCCTAGAAAAAATCTGGTGTGAAACACTCACACAACTTTCTCTTACTCCTGTTCTAAAAAATTATAATTGACAAACTTTATAGTTTGTGTGCCAAATATAACGAAATTCGTCGGAAACTGAAACAACTGTTCAGTAAAAGCGCACTTCCGGCTTACTAATTTTCTTGAAACTCTGGAATTTTGTCCATCTATTTATTTCTAATTAATTTTGTTCGGATGATAGAATTGTATAATCAACTATGATACCACATTAGAGGAAGCTGTAATCTCACCCCTCCCTGAAAAGTACCCTTAAATGAATTTTCCCAGAGAATTGTTTTAAATAAAAGATGTAGATCATTGCATGCTTAGTTTATATACGAAGTTTCAAGAAAATTGTCGGAGCCATTTTTGAGAAAATCGCGAAAAAGTGGAAAAAATCATTTAGTAAAGTGTTAAAACAAATGCACTTCCGGTTGTCCGATTTTTTTTTTCAAATTCGGGAATTTCAACATCATATATAATATTTGATTAATATTATTTAGATGACAGAAATGTCTAATAAACTGAAATAGCAGTTAAGATGAAAACCTAAACCCCACCCCTCACCCAGAATTGCCCTTAAATGAATTTTCCCCGGAGAAATGTTTCAAATAAAAGTTGTAGCTTTTTGTATGTGTAGTTGATATATTACGTTTAAAGAAAATCGTTGGAGCTATTGTTGAGAAAATCGCTAAAAAGTAAAAAAAAAAAAAACAAGTAAAGTGGTACTTCCGGTTGAGGAATTTTGATAGATGACCCAAAGTTGGATCCCATGGTGATACCTAAATGTAATATCAAGTTTCAACTTTCTACGGTTTTTCGTTTTTGAGCTATGCTCAAACACACACACACAGACCATTTGCTAGAAACCACTTTTTTGGACTCAGGACACCTCAAAACGGGTATTTCCGGTGAAAACTCGATATCGAAAATTTCACCTGATTACAATACTTCCTCTTACTAGGAGGTAACAGAAAGTAGAAAATGTGCGCGATTTAATAAAAAAAAAAAAAGAAGCTTTTTAGCACGTACTTTTTATGGCTTGAATAAATCATAAATCTAAATTTAAAATCATAGAAAAATATATAAATTTTAAAAATAATAAGAACATATAATGTGAGGGGGAAAAAAAATATCTTCAGCATTCTGTAGCTAAATACGTAAAATGTAGACGTCTATTAAGATTAATAAAACGTAGATAGATAAAAACTATTATATATAGACAGAAAAAGATAATTGTAATCTAGAAGAAACACTAGACTTAAAATATTTGACAAAACTGTAGAAAAAAAAAAGAAGATAGAATTAATTGCAAATTATTTAAAAACTACGACAGCAAGAAAAAAAAAATGATTGCACAAGAATATTTCAAAACAATAAAAACAAAATTTGACATTATGTAGTATACAATAATGTTATAAATTATAATAATAATAATAATAATAATAAAAGAAAGACAATAGGCTTGCTCTCATTTAAATACTTAATGTAATTATAGCAAATTATTAATTTTTTTGTTTGTTTGTTTAATTTTTATTGCAGATTTTTTTTTTCTTTTGAGGTTATTGTGTAACATCCAACACACTTATTTGCAATATAAATTTTGTGCAATAATTGAGCTTATTGTTATAGTTTTATATAAAAGTGTCCCAGTGTAATAAAAGTGAAAACAATACTCAAATATTGATTTAATAATTTTTTTTTTTTTTTTTTTTTTTTTTTTAAATAAAAGCAACATTCAATTCAAACGGACATTAAGGACAACGTACACTCACACATATAAATTGTAATTGGAATTGAAAGGAGTACCTTTTTCTCCTGAGTACTCCGAAGAAATGTTTTTCTTTCTTTTTGTATGCTGGTGGTATTGGCGTCTGTTTGATCCGTACGGTTGTATATCCTTGGACTAGACACATGATCTCTGGTTGGACCATAATGGCTCTTTTTTTATCATCACCAGATTACGCGCACAACTTTATTAATTAATTTATTTTTTTTTTTTTTTATATCCACTCCAAATAATTTTTTACTTTTCTATACGAAGACAAAAAAAAAAAAAATATGGGGATATGGTTAAGCAAATCACAGCCAAAGTTTCCACTTCTAAATACGGCCAACTTCATTGGAAATCACCACAACTCTCATGGTTCGATAAATACTCGTACTTAGATGTAATTTCCACATTCACAGCCATCTAATTTAACAGGCTTTTTTTTTCCCCCGTAATTTACTGCATTCTAAAAATAATAATAAAAAAAAAAAAAATAAGTAAATAAAAAGAATCGAAGAAACAATAAAAAATATAAAAAGTGTAATAGCAAGCAGAGAGAAGACAGGCCCTCTCTGGTACTCTCTAGCCTGCTTAAGTCAGAGAGTACCAGAGAGGGCCTCTCTTCTCTCTGCTGTGATTACATTATCTTTGCAGTACCATTACAAAAAGTAAAATAGCAGCCAAGCTAATCTATTAAAAAAAAAAATAATAAAAACAGATTTCCATGAGGATATGATCGAGGTTATCAAAAAAGGGATGGTAAATACTGCTTGTTTGTGGCCGTTTGGACAACGAAAGGGCCATCATGAGCCATATAAATGCTTCAAAATTCAACGTGTGAATGTTATTAAACGAGCACACTAGAATATATTAAAAGAAAACATACCCTCCCACCTGTCTAATTACAATCTTTAAGACATGCTATGATCTGAAAGACTGTAAACAAAATAGAAAGTTCCATAAGAAGAATATAAAAAGTTTTGGTAAGTACGTGTAACCAACATATAATAATAGTTATTTGTTAGAAATTCAAACATATTTTAGTCTGAGAGAAATTAACATCATTCCATCCTTCTACTTTCTGAAATATTTTTATTAACAATAGTATTTAGAATCTTGCGCTCAAATTCTTATTAAACAAGGTCTGTTATTTGACCTACAGATTATTACCAGGAATCTACCAATATAAACAATTTTTTTCGCATTGTATACATACAAGTTTGTACAAGATATGATTCTAGATATTTTCTAGAACTTGAAGATAACTACGGAACCGCTTTATCTATTGTAGTGAACCTATAAAAATAACATATAATTACCAGTTAAACCCGGCCACGCATAGCTGTGGCTCAGTCTGATTTTAATTATTCTATCTATCTATCTCCGTGGCTCAACAACCCTAGTGGGTCCTGGCCTCCTCTAGTAATTTGTGATATTCGTCACGGTTTTGTGCTGCCGCTCTCCAATTAGAAACCCCCAGTAGGCTTCTTGCATCGTTGGCTACTCCATCTTGCCATCTTAGTTTGGGTCTACCAAACCTTCCTGCTTTGACCCATCTCTCCGTTCAGTAGTCTTGGGATGGGTTCTGTCTCTCCCATTCGGGCTACATGTCCTGCCCAGCTAAGCCGACTAAGTTTTATTATCCGCCCAACATCTGCTTCCCCAAATAGCTCATATACCTCCTGATTCTTTCTTATCCTCCATCTGCCTTTCTCCCTTACGGGTCCAAGGATTCTTTTAAGAATTTTCCTTTCGAAGACAAGAAGGTTACGCTCACTTGCTTTTGGGAGGGTCCATGTTTGGGATGCGTACGTGAGGACTGGGCGGATTAGTGTTTTGTACAGCCTGAACATCGACTTTCGACTTTCTACTTCGACTTTCTTGATACTCGGGATTTTAATTGTAAGGGATGTAAATAGAACTATTATAGTTAACATAGATTCAGCAAGAAAACACATCATTCAATTTAATACCCTACTTTGCGTTGCTGTGCACTGAAAGGAAAGAAAGAAAAAATGTTTTTAACTGAAAGTCTTTTTTTTATTGTAACGCTAGTGAACGGACTACATTTTTTGTTTGTCCGTTTTCTGCATAAACATAAAGATCAGATGGTTTACCGACTCTGGAGCATGCAACATATAATTGCCCATGAGAGAAGCATTCGTTTTCTAAATTCAAACCGCACACTTACAAAAATTGTCCTTGTGCTTTATTGATAGTCATAGCGAACGCAAGGTGTATTGGAAATTGAAGTCGTTTATCCAGTCGTTTAGCCATATTTGTCGGTATGAATGGTATTCGTGGAAGTAGTACGTCTTCACCTTTATGAGGTCCAATGAGAATTGTTGCTTCAATTAGATTATTCATCAATTTTTTTAACTTTGCATAACTTTGTCTGATTAATGTTTCGGTGTATAATTGGCATTTCGTTGGAAAATTCACAACTTCACTTTGGTCCATCACGGAGTGAATGGATTTATAGGTCACTGTTTCACCTGCGATTCTGTTTAGAATGATGTAGTTCATATCGAGTACGTCGACATTTTTAGCCGCTAGAATGGCTCTTCCGCTTCAAACACATGCGTGATTTTGATAATTTGTTTCAATGCTTTGGAATATCTTGTCTACTAATATTGCGCAAGACTGGTATGAGGTACTTCGAGAATGGTGGCGGTGAGAGGTACAATATAAGTAGTTGAGAAATAGGTTCAGAGAGCGCACCATCATATCGCAACACATCTGATTCCCTTCTATTTCTGCCAATCTCGCAAAACGCTCGGAATTTCCCATTTCCATGGGAACTACGGAATAAAAAGTATGTATAAACACTCTTACATCGAAATGCAACGTAGCGTAAAAGTCAATCCATCGACTACTTTTCAAGTTTTGCGGCCACAAACATACGGATGCTGAATTTTTATATATATAGATTAAATAGAAAATCTTATGAAAAAAAATGTGCTGATATGATGATATTTTTCAGGGGCATGGACAGATTAAAAAGGCTTGCTAGATTAATGTAAATATGCCGATCATATCCTTGAGAGAAATCTGTCTGTGTTGCTTAGCCTATAAAAAATTGTCCTTAAAAAAAACTAATTTTAAAATTTAAAAAAAAAAAAAATTTTTATAATTAAAATAAATAAACTTTAAAAAAGAAAGGAAAATTTGATACATTGCTTTTAATTGGTAAATCAATCTCATATCTCTGCTCACGCATAGTAAAATAAAATGCTCACGTATGTCAGCAGATTTAAAAATAAAGTATTATTACTTTTAGCACTAAAATCTGATATTCTTTTATCTCAAAAGTATTTTTTATTTAGCTATTTTTTACAATTAACAAAAAGTTTTAAAACATTTTAATTTCTTGCAATCTTGTCACATATTCTTCATTAATTTTGTTTAATTTTTAAAAAAGAAAAAAATTACTATTATTATTATTAATTAGGAGCGTATTTTTAAACAAATTATTAAATAAGGAAAGTGACGAAAATGATAAGGAGAAATCAGACGGTTCATTCAACTCATTTTTGATTAGAAAACAACGGCTAGAGATTCTCTCTGAGACTTTCACACCTAAACACTATTAATAAACTGTTAATAAAACTAATACTATTAATAATAGAAACTTCTTAATGTGGTGTCCGGGGATATTTTTAGCACATTGGTGAATTTATTATAAAAAAAAATCTGGTGTGAAACACTCACACAACTTTCTCTTACTCCAGTTCTCAAAATGATAATTGACAAATTTTATAGTTTGTGTACCAAATTTAATGAAATTCGTCGAAAACTGAAAAAACTGTTCAGTAAAAGCACTTCCGGTTACTAATTTTCTTGAAACTGAATTTCAGCCATCTATTTATTTCTAATTAATTATGTTTGGATGATAGAATTGTATAATCAACTATGATAACACTTTAGAGAAAAACATAACCCCACCCCTCCCCTAAAAGTGCTCTTAAAAGAAATTTTCCAGAGAAATGTTTTAGATAAAAGTTGTAGATCTTTGCATGTTTAGTTTATATAAGAAGTTTCCAAAAAATCGTCAAAGCCATTTTTGAGAAAATTGCGAAAAAGTGAATAAATCATTTAGTAAAGTGGTAAAGTAAACGCACTTCCGGTTATCCGATTTTTTTCAAACTCAGAATTTCAACAACATATTTAATTCTAATTAACATTATTTAGATGCCAGAATTGTCTAATAAATTGAAATAGCACTTTAGATGGAAACCTAACCCCACCCCTCTCCCAAAAGTGCCCTTCAATGCATTTTCCCGGAGAAATGTTTCTAATAAAAGTTGTAGTCTTTGTATGTGTGGTTGATGTTTAAAGTTTAAAGAAAATCGTCGGAGCCATTTTTGAGAAAATCGCAAAAAAGTAAAAAATCCAACTAGTAAAGTGGTACTTCCTGTTGAGGAATTTTTACAGATAACATACAGTCAGATCCCATGGTGACCTCTAAACGGAATATCAAATTTCAACTTTCTACGATTTTTCGTTTTTGAGCTATGCTGTTCACATACATACATACATACATACACACACAGACCATTTGCTAAAAACCACTTTTTTGGACTCAGGGGACCTCAAAACGGATATTTCCGGTGAAAGCTTGATATCGAAAATTTGACACGATACAATACTTCCTCTTACTAGGAGTAAGAGAAAGTAAAAATAATAATAATAATAATAATGTTTTAAACTCTGTAAGAACTGACATGAATAAATTGGATTAAATTTTTTTGTTACTGATTGTAATAAATTTAGAATCAGAGTGGTTGAAGATCTGCCAACACTCTGAAAAATAAAATCTGATAAAATCTTCAACAATGTTACCCAGGCAGTTGTAGCTCATGAAAGGTATAATTATATGCTTAATCGTTGTCAAGTTAAAAACAAAAACTACATTATAGTTGATGCTGTCCAAGTGTATGATGATGATTCCGAAACTGTAATGAAGGTGTAGTGAATACGCAGCCATCCAACCAACAATACCTATAAGACAATGGGTACGATAACTTCTATGAAAATAAGAAAATTTTATTGCACAATTAGCAGACTGAGGTTCAATCATAACTACTCCCCCCCATCACCTCACACGCATTGGTATCCAAATAGACGCAATTTGTTCTTGTGATCAAGAATCAATAGCGGATGGTAATCACCTCATTTTAGCCTGTGATAGATATACAAAAGACAATAGGGATCAGCTATGGAGAGCCAAAATTCTATCGGGTAGTCCATTAACAGCAAACTTACACACATTGCTAATTTATAAAAAGAAAAATATATATCTAGACTTATACAAATTTATCAAAGCCAACAAAATCACAATATAAAAAAAAAAAAAAAAAAAAAAAGGTGTAGTGAATCAATTTATGAATGACAGGAAAGATGTGGACTTCACTTGCTGCTGATCTTACTACGACACATAACGGATACTAGACAATCACAATCATTACACAGCATAGATATTACTTCCTCTGTGATTGTAATAAAAATCTGGTGTGAAACACTCACATAACTTTCTCTTACTCCTGTTCTCAAAATTATAATTGACAAAATGTTATAGTTAGTGTACCAAATTTAATGAAATTCGTCGAAAACTGACAAAACATTTCAGTAAATGCACACTTCCGGTTTACTAATTTTCCTGAAACTCGGAATTTTAGCCATTTATTTATTTCTAATTAATTTTCTTTGGATCTTTAAATTGTATAATCAACTATGATACCACTTTAGTAAAAGCTATAACCCCACCCCTCCTCCAAAAGTGCACTTCAATGAATTTACCCTGAGAAATGTTTTAAATAAACGTTGTAGTTCTCTGTATGTGTAGTTTATATAAGAAGTTTTGAGAAAATCGTCGAAGCCATTTTTTAAGGAAATCGCGAAAAAGTGAAAAAAAAATCATTGAGTAAAGTGTTAAAACAAACGCACTTCCGGATATCCGATTTTTTCAAACTCGGAATTTCATTTTAATTAATATTATTTAGATGGCAGAATTGTCTAATAAACTGATGTAACACCATACCAAGTTTAAAGAAAATTGTCCAATCCATTTTTGAGAAAATCGCAAAAACGTAAAAAAAACAACTAGTAAAGTGGTACTTCCGGTTGAGGAATTTTGCCAAATGATCTACTGTGTTTGCTATTGGAACATTGGAGAATGTTCCAACTGCACTACTGTATTGGCTATGGGCAAGTGAGACTATTTATTTCAAATTTTGGATAGCATGGTGTTACCTAAACGGAATATCAAGTTTCAATTTTCTACGGTTTTTCGCATTGAAGCTATGCTGTTCACATACGAGGTGTGTAAATTAAGTAATGAGACTGATTTTTATCTTTTTTTTATTCAAATAAAATTACAATTCAACATTGTCCCCTTCAAAGTAACTACCTTGGGAAGCCACACAACGCTGAAGACGATTCTTCCATTCGTCATAGCAGTGCTGGAACTCGGATACTGGAATAGACTTCAGTTGGTCGGTCACGGCTGTTTGAATATTCTCCAATGTTCCAAAATGACGTCCCTTGAGGTGATTTTTCAATTTGGAGAACAAAAAAAAGTCACATGGACTCAAGTCGGGTGAATAAGGAGGCTGAGGAGCCACAGGAATGTTATTACTGGCCAAATACTCATTAATAGAAATCGCGGTGTGACACGGAGCATTGTCGTGATGCAAACACCCACTTGTTTTTGATGTTTGGTCTCACACGCATGACTCTTTTCCGAAGTCTCTCAAGAACTTCTCGGTAAAAATGTTGGTTTACCATTTGGCATTGAGCCATAAATTCTTTGTGAACGATTCCTTGGCTATCAAAAAATCAAATCAGCATGCATTGGATTTTTGACTTGCTCATTCTTGCTTTTTTTGGCCTTGGAGAGGTTGAAGTGTGCCACTGCATGCTCTGACGCTTAGTTTCTGGGTCATACTCAAACACCCAAGACTCGTCTCTTGTAATAACACGTTCCAAAAAATTGGTCTCGTTTTCAATTACTTCTAAAAAGTCAAGGCTCCTTTCCTTTCTGATGTCTTTTTGCTCTTGTGAAAGATTTTTCGGAACCATTTTTGCACAAATTTTTCTCATCCTCAATTCATTAGTCAAAATTTGATGAACGGTTGTATGAGTCAATTTCAACTCTTCGCCGATCGTTCGGACTGTCAAACGACGATCTGAACGCACGAGATCGCGGATTCTGCCAACATTTTCGTCGGTTCTTGAAGATGAAGGCCTTCCGCTGCGAGGCTCGTCTTCGATTGATTCCCTTCCTTCTGCAAACGACTTAAACCACCTAAAAACCTGTGCTCTCAATTTTCAAAACGGATATTTCCGGTGAAATTTTTTTTCTGGTATCGAAAATTTGACAAGATTACAATACTTCCTCTCACTAGGATTAAGAGAAAGTAAAAATATTTAAATTCGTGATATGTAGTCATAATCTATAATTATTCCCCTAATAATTTTATTTGAGAATTAATTAGGTACATAATGTATCTCGGTGATATCTTTATGAATCAATACGGTTCAATGAATTCCCCCCCCCCATGAGGATACGAGATTTTCTAGGCTAAAAACTTCAGCAATTATCTGTGGCTTTTTTTATTCCTGCAGAAAATTTCAAATATCTCACTAGATAAAACCATAAATAACGGACTAAATCCCGGGAATAACCAGCTTAAAAGAAATAATGGAAAGACATTTTAATTATTACAAACTTTCAAAATTTTCTGTGATCAATATTCAAAGATTAAGGTTTTAAGCTAGTTGGATGTCAGATCTGTAGAGGATGAGGCTATAAAGACAATTCTACTGCGATCTAGGAGATCTGCATAATAATTAAACTGCAGTACTTAGAAATGCAGTTTTTTTTGCAAAATGTATAATGCGCAATTGTGAATGAGTGTGTATATAGAATGTAAATAGAATGGAGAATCTAAATAGAATTTACCTCTCTCTGGTAATATATGCATGACTGTCTGTGTTTTTAAGCCACCAAGATCATCAAAATTGCTGAAATAGAATGCTTAAGCTAATTGAGGCTAATACATGAAGATAGGAGGATGTAACCCAAGAGATTTAGGACGATGGGATGCGAGAGGCTTTCGGATCCAGCGGATAGAAGATACGGTTATACGGTGGAGTTAGGCGCAGATAGAAAATCGTACAAGAATCCCTGAAAGAAACCTAAAAAATAAGAACGCTCTTCAGGAAATAGAAATATCCCAAGGATGTTTTACTTAAAATATGTATCACCTAACAAAATAATGAAAAAAACTGTCCAGAATAATAATCTTGTCTGATTTTCAATTATTATCAAAATTTTATGGTATCAATATCATGTGACTGGGATGAAATACATGCTGAGCTGGTTAAAAAAAAATAAGCCACATCAGTCGGTACAGGAAACTTTGTTTGAAATTAATGTTACCATAATGGAGTTGTTGAGGAGAGAAATTAGGTTTGATTAAATGAACGAGATATGTAGCTAAGTTTACACTAACTGCACTGGACTTTATAATGAAAATGATAGAATGAATGGTGTGAGTAAAGATATGACACGATGCGATTCCCACTGGCTTATATACACAGGTTCTCCCACTCTAGCCTGCCTAAGTCAGAGAGTAGTCTCTGTTAACCAGAGAGGGCCTCTCTTCTCTCTGCTGTGGTTGCATTATCTTTGCGGTACCATTACAGTTACAGTATAAAACCATAAAAATGCTACAAAACCAAACTCCACTACCCAATTGGCTATGGGCAAGTGAGACTATTTATTTCAAATTTTGGATATGATGGCGGAATTGATTTCAACAATCCTCTCTGTTTACCAAGAAAGAAAAAAATATGTAATATTTAACATTTGTATAGAAAAAATCTGGTGTGAAACATTCACACAACTTTCTCTTACTCCAGTTCTCAAAATTATAATTGACAAATTTCATAGTTTGTGTACCAAATTTGAATGAAATTCGTCGAAAACTGAAAAAACTATTCAGTAAAAGCGCACTTCCGGTTTACTAATTTTCTTGAAACTGAATTTCAGCCATCTATTTATTTCTAATTAATTATGTTTGATGATAGAATTGTATAATCAACTATGATAGCATTTTAGAGAAAAACATAACCCCACCCCTCCCCTAAAAGTGCCCTTAAAAGAAATGTTTTAAATAAAAGATGTAGATCTTTGCATGTTTAGTTTATATATGAAGTTTTAAAAAAATCGTCGAAGCCATTTTTGAGAAAATTGCGAAAAAGAGAATAAATCATTTAATAAAG